>JAXQQM020074190.1:0-120903 GCA_034641835.2 Pinus albicaulis
TCCTTGTGTTAGCCACCTATAAAAATTTGATTATACCAAAGGTGGCTAAATATGTTTTGAGCCTTCAAGGAACAATTTTTCCCTATTAAAAACTGTTGGCTCTTGAAGACTCTTGAAGGCCTCATGCTTCTGTCCAGATCCCATACTGTTATTTACGTCCTAAAAACCTCTGAAATCCTACAAAAATCCAAAGTCAAATACTGCTGCAAACATCCCTTTCCCCTTCCTTCTCCTCAAAACTAACCTCCTCTTCTATCCCTCCATTCCTCATGAAAATCCCTCATTTCCATGTTTCTGCTATTTCCCCTCGTTAAAATCCATTTTATAAAGTTAAAAACCCACTTTTTAACCTTACCGAAACCTTTAATTCCTTCAAAAAACATTCAAAAACCATAGAAAATGCATGTTTTCTATGTTCTGGGCTTAAGCCCCCTCGGGCTAAGCCTCTAACCCTTTTCATCCATATGTCCTAGCGCCAGAACCGGCCGCTGCGCAATCGGGCGCTAAACCATTGAATAATCCATCCCCGCTCTATTTTTCCTTTGTAAAGTTTGAAAACCCATGTTTCCAAAGTTTTAACGTGAAAAATCAAGTCACGTGTTTCTATTTTTAAATGGGTGGACCCGCCGCTCAAACGCATCATAGCCGTTCATCCCACTCGCAGATCCGACGGTGCGGAGTGCGCCTTTGTCCGTGGTCCCCACCGTTCGAAGGTCGGTTACCCAAAACCGGCGGTATCCATCGCACCACTCTTCGGGCAAAGGCGGTTTTCTCCCAATGACCAGCAATTCCATACAACGTCTGACGCGTGTCTTTTGTACGATTCAAAAACCACCGTGTAACCATCGTCCATCGCGCGTTAAACACCGGACCAGGACGCCCAACGAAATAAATCTCCGCCGTCTGATCTGGGCCCCCTCATCCAACGGCCATCGCTCTTCGAAAGTATTCGATGGTTAACCAAAGTGCCCGCGCGATAAACAGGCCCTCGTACAGTAGCAGATCAATCCCCGCTGTCGATCTGATCTGCAGATCGACGACCCATATTGCGTCGCCCAATTCCGTTGCCCATTCAACGGTTCCCCGCCGCTGACTTTCCATTGCCCACTCCCGACCGTCGATCTCGGCGCGAATCGATGGCTCTGATCTAATCCTCCTTCCCCCATGCTTTTTCGACCATCCTGAGATTAAATCCCGACCGTTGGATGATGCCATCCAACGGCCCTGCTTCCTCCGCACATCCTCCGATGCAGATTGACCTATAAACACAAGATTTTGTAACATTTGTTTGTTTTTGCAGGGTTTGATGTTTTTCCGCTTAAATGAAGAAATTTCGTAGGCCGAGGATGACAATCCTCTGGCCTTCGATTCATCAAAAGAAATCATCAGCAGGGTTAAAATACATGTTTCATCGATGTTTTCTCAGGCATTGATGCCTTATAAACCCTGCGCAGCCCGGCACGACAGCAAGAAAAACCAAGAAACAGGCACAGTCGAAGATTATCAGTGTTGAAGACCAAGATGAACCAGAATAGAGAATTAATGGACAGATCAGCGGGGATTATGGCTAAGATAGTTATCAAAAGCCTAATCCCCAATCTAAAACACAGTTTAAAAGGAAAACCTAAAGTGTTTTATTAGGAACCCTTCACCGCCACAAATGGAGGCAAATTGATTCCTCCCAGCAACTAAAGCGCCACCTGTGCCTCAAAGTATTCAATCAGGAACAGAAGTTATTGCTCGGGATCAAACATCTGCCTCACAGCACAACCAAAGGGTAAATCTTGCTAGGAATTTAATGACGGAATGTCGGCAGAGTAACCCTAGCATCACACAGAGCCTCAAAGGACAACAAAAGCTCCCACCGAGCTTAATTCATAAGTGTAAACCAATTAATACAGTGAAACACCTGTACAATTTCTTCATTGAGCCTCCCAAGGGCCAAGAAAACATTAACTCTGTATTAATTGCATTTGAGATCTTTAATCAGATCTGACCTCCTCATCCTTCTATATATACTTCAGTAGAAGACGAGTGAGGGGTTGGTTGTTGATGTAATCTCTGAAGCATTGTAATGTAATTGAGTTGAAGATCCCTGATTGTAAATAGTGATTCACTGGCTCTTGGAGCTCTGCTTGTAACAGATAAGTTAGGTTGTGAAAGAAAGATGAATTAAAACACTGGACTTGAAGATTGTAATCGGTTTGGAGCATCAATACAAGCTGACTTATGGGATCCTGGTCTATGTTGACGGTGATGTTATTCTCATTGTAACTTGTTATTTTATTCTTGTTTTCATTTTTGTTTCATTTTCTTCTGTAAAGAACAGTTTAAACGGTGTTAGGACCTACTGCATATCAGTAACCTTCTCTGGCTGAGAAATCTTTATTTAAATGTTTTCTTCCCACTATGTTATTTGAAAATGATTTAATTCAGTTTAAGCATAGGAATGTTGGCGTTCCCTCGTCCTGTTGTCTTAGCTGAATATTATTTTTAAATGTTACTTTCAGTATATGTTATGTGAAGATGAACCGAGGAAGATATGGTGAGCCCTAGTCCCAGTCTTGTTTGCATAACTGTTTGATTGTTTCCCTTAGAATGTGTTAAAAGCTGGATAGTTTCAAAGTACTTACCAGATCTTAGGCCATTCTGTGTTATCTCTGTGATTGACTTGGAAGTAGCCAAGTAAAGAAGAGCTAGGAGAGGATTTGTGGTGAGCCCGACCCGCTAGTCTCTGCTCCAAAGGTTGCCTTTAAGTTTCCCTCAGTTTTTTGTATGTTTTCTATTGGAAGTGTATCAAAGGCTGGATAGTTTCAAAGTACTTACCAGATCCTAGTTTGCTTTCATGTCTTTCTTAAGTGCCTGGTCAAAGGCTGGCTAGTTTCAAAGTACTTACCAGATCCTGGGCTGCTCTTCGTTCTGCATCTGTTTGTTTCCCCTTCTTAATGTATCAAGTCATTCCATAAATCAAATCTTAAAGAGATCCTTAGACATAGATGACTTGCCCCATGGACCATTCTTGCCTCTTGCTGTTCCAATTAAATCCTCCTATGACTCCATAGCCCAATGGACTAAAAATCTGCCATCATCTTTCTTCTTGATCAAAACTTACTCTTTTGCTTGCAACTTCTCACTTTTGAACCTCTTTACCTTTGGGACTTTTCACCTCTAACAACAATCATTTTCAACCATCCAAAAACAAACAAAACCCTTGGACTTCATAACTAGCCTAATATCATTATCCCAAACTTCAAAGACAAATCCATCTTTGCACTTATTGGAGAGATCCCTCTCCGGATTCAGGATTGCTAGATCCTAGAATCCCAAAGTTGGTTGAAATGATGTTGTTTCTGTAATTGGACTCTGCCAATTTTGCTAATAAATTACAGATCCCCAACATTTCTGGCAACCATACTGGGAACTAAAACCCAAAACCTTCATAAGACCTTGAGAGTAAAAAGCAGTTTTTTCAAGCACTACCAAGGAAGGTAATCATGATGAGACTTGTTTGAGTCAGTGACAAACTAGGTCAACCCTAGGATTCTGATAAGACTTCATCTAACCTTGAAAAAAAAAAAAAAACAGCTAGCTTAGCCATAAGAGTAGACTGTCTTTGTCTCACGACCGTAGCTAAGTTTTGAAACAAAGTTAGGACATTCTTAGAAACCACACAAATAAAAATAACTCAGAAAATACCAAAAACATTTCAGATTGGTAGTAAAACACTTACTCTTACATTTCATTTACCTTTTGGTTGTGTTTTACCTCATACTCTTAGACAGAGTCTGGAAAGGGCCAAGTAGCCTCCGGATCTCATCCTCTTTTAGAGGTGACATATCTGGTAAATGCCCTCCCAGTCAATCTCTGGTTAGAGTTTGTTGTGTTTCGGGATATCCTTGAAAAAGGATGTTTCACAAGCACTATGGTGGACAGTGTACCTCTTTGAAAACACTCTAAACTTTCCACCTGACGACTACACAATCCTGAACAGACCTTAAGACTCCACTGGGAAAAACCCTTATCATTGTAATATCTTTCAAACTCAGTTAGAGGGCTGTAGGATTAAAATTGTGAAAACAGATTAGTTGACCTCTCAAAAATTGTCATACTTGGTTAAACTTTTCTTGTTTATTTGGGTCTAAAGACACAGCATAGTGGCTCCTAGAAAGATTCACACTAGAGCCCATCCTAACCCTGATCCACCTGAGATAGTTGATAACCCAGAAAGAATCCTTAGGAAGTCTCCTAAGATAGAATTTTCAACTGTTTTCAGATCACCCCTAAGAGCTAATTCAGTCCCTGAAAATTTTTCAGCTCTGCAACAATCACAAGCTGACCTATTAAATCCCTTTAGGACTAGGTCATTTGGTGATTTAGATCAGTTAGATTCTGAGTCTTCACATTCATCTCCTGAAACAAGTGAACATCTTGGGAATAGAGAAACAACACCTCCTGATTTACATTTTCTTTATAATCTAGGTGTCTCTCATCCAAGGTCAGCTCGACAATCTACTGCAGTCCCATCCACTTCTTTTCATCCTTCATTCGTCGCTCAAACCACTTCACTTCAGCCCACACCCCCTCTTGTCAATCCACCTCCACCATATATCATGGCAGCATGGTATGCTCCCTTAGTCCTACCTGTACCATTAGTCAATCTTCCATAGGACTATCAGTCCAAAATTCCATTATATGATGCTAGCAACGCTACAACAACATCACAACATGTGGACAAGATGAATGACTACTTTGACAGAAATGAAATTGATGATGATTCTGTCAAACTCAGATTGTTTGCTCAGAGTTTAGGGGGAGAAGTAAGAAAATGGTTTAAAGCCCTAGCCCCCCACAGTATCAACAATCTCCAAGGCTTCCATCAAAAATTCTTAAACAAATGGGAAGTGAGGAAGAATCCTCTCCAAGTTCTTGCTGACTACAACAATCTCCATAGAAACCCCAGGGAAAGTGTACAAGCCTATTGTACTAGATTTAATAGTGTGTATAATGCACTCTCCCCAGAATTAAAACCTCCACAAGGCTCAGCCTTAAACAAGTTTCCTGAAGGGTTTGACGCTGACATGACCTATTCACTCAGAGAGAGAGATTTTGCAACCCTTGAAGACATGCAAAAAGGTGCTCTTTCTGTGGAAGTCAACCTAATGGAGAAGAGGGCAAGGATGAAAGCTGAAAAGAGAGTATCTTTTAGAGAGGAATCCACACCTACTACCTCAAGCTCAAAGATGGAAAGAATGATGGAAGAAATGATGAAGAAAATGAGCATTCTTGAGAGAGCACAAGACAGTCAAAACCAAACTGCTCCTCAAATCAGAAACCAAAACCAAAATCAGAATATAAGAAGAAACCAGCCTCCAAACAGACCCAGGGAAGATGATCAACAGATCGCTCCTCCCTTTCATCAAAACTATGTGAGTGAGGTTGAGGAAACAGATGAAATGACAGAGGGAGATGATATGAACCTATTTGGGGTAGATGATGATGACTTCGAGGTTCATTATGATAGAAAAAAGGGTCTTTACACACCTTATGATGACAAACGAGATGATGATGAAAATTGTTGTCAAGACATGGAAAATGCCATCACAGAACCTTCAAAAGAATATGAACTCAGAAGTAAATCTAGTCAACCAACCCCCAACACCAAAACCTCTGACAAATCTTCTCTAAACACCACTACAACCAAGCCTAAAACAGTTAAACAAAATGACAAAACGGTGGCTGTTAATTCTGGTAAAGGTAAAGAGAAAGACACTCCAAATTTTGAAAAACAGAGTACAAACATCAGTAGTACTAACACTTCAGCTAGTACTCCTTTTTCAACCGTTGTGTCAACTGTAGATAAAACAAATCAGCAAGCTGTTGTTGCTGATAGAATGGCAGTAAACAAGGCTGAAACCAACACCTTAAAGAATCAAATTCCTTTCAGCCTGGAATAGGAAATCTCAAAGATCAAAATTTCTGTCCCTTTGACTGAGTTAGCTGCCCAACATGTATATAGGTCCAAAATTTTGAAGGCTTTGAACATAGAAGAAAATGAGGATACACTCAATCTTTATGACGACCAACCATAGCTTATTTTTGGTCCAAATATTGAAGGTAAGTTTCAAGAGGGACCTGTCCCTCCCTTTTATGTAAGTTTGAACGTTCATGACAAAATTCTACACAACGCTATGCATGACTCAGGCGCTTCCCATATTTTAATGCCAAAAGCTGTAATGGAGAGCCTGGGTCTTGAAATCACCAGACCTTATAAAGATCTTTACTCCTTTGATTCGAGCAGAGTCAAGTGTTTAGGATTGATCAAAGACCTTTGTGTTAACTTAGCCCAGATTCCAGCCAAATGCTTAGTTATGGATGTTGTTGTGGCTGATGCACCCCCAAAGTATGGAATGCTTTTGTCAAGATCTTGGGGGGCTAAGTTACAGGGGACTATGCAAATGTACATGACCTATGCGACTATCCCTGTTTTCAATCAGACTAGAAAACTTTACAGGGAGTCTCATATGCAATACACAGTTACAAGTCAAGACAGGCCTCAAAACTCCCCTCTGTATTCTATAAGTACAAGCCTTGATTCTTTTATCATGTTTAATGATGAAACCCTCACTGAACAAATCACTTTAACAGGATCAATGGCTGAAACGAAGGAAGAGGAGCACAGCACTGAAGTGTCAAAACACTTTGATGTATTTGAAAACATTAGCAAACCAAACACAGGTCTTGAACTACAAGTCATCAATCCATTAAAATTAAATCTTGATATTCAAGAGAACGATCCTCAACCCGATGAGAAACTTGAGGAATCAAATCATACGGAGGACATTCACCAAACTAATAAAACTGAAAATGATCCTCTTTGGAGTATGTATTTTGATGGGTCATGCACTAGAACAAATGCTGGTGCAGGTGTCTGGATTACTAACACTGAAAGCACCCACACAGAATGCATTTCTTGCAAATTAAACTTTCAGTGTTCCAACAACATAGCAGAGTACGAATCCCTGCTCTTAGGCTTACATTTGCTGAAAAAGTTAGGAGCCAAGAAAATAACTGTGTATGGGGATTCTGAGTTAATAATTAGGCAAGTCAATGGGGAGTATAATGCAAATCATCCCAGACTTAGGGCTTATCGAAATGATGTCATGGATCTTTTGAAACATTTGAGGAATCCACACTGAGTTTTGTCCCGAGAAAAAGAAATCTTATGGCCCACAATTTAGCCTCCGCAGCTAGGACATGTCTAACGCTATATGAGACCGAAGATTGCTCAACTCAGATAAATTTAGACCAGCTGTGCCTGATAATAAAAAATATTGGTAGGTGTTTGACGGAGATAAACAAATAGAAGACTTCATGCAATTCAGAAATGAATTTGAACTGCATAGTTCAGATTCACATTATGATACAAACTGCAGTGAAGAAAATTTTCTTGGTGAAGAAGAACCTTCTCCTAAGCTTGTCACTATTAACCTTCAGACTTGCAAACTTAGAAACGAAACAGAATTAAGTGCAGAATCAGAAACAGAGGAATTAGAAACTCTGCATTCTAAAAATGAAAGTTTTCCAAGTGGTCTAACACCTTTGGAAGAATTGTTTGATTTTAGTGATGTGGCCAAAAAACCTAAACTGGAACCTGTAGAGTCTGAAGTGGAAGAGTGAAATATTGGCAGTGAAGAGAAACCGAAGATGATCAAATTGTCCAAAACTTTGCCAGCTCGCATTAAACTCAAATACATAGAGCTGTTCAAAGAATTTTCTGATGTTTTTGCATGGAGTTACGAAGATCTTAAATCCTATGACACTGAAATCATACAGCACAAAATCCCTCTTAAAGAAAACCAAAAACCATTCAAACAGAAACTGCGCAGAATAAACCCTGTACAGCTGCCTTTGGTTAAGAAGGAAATCATGAAGATGTATGATGCTGGTATTATTGTCCTTATTAGATATTCGGAATGGGTATCTAATCTGGTGTCTGTTAGGAAGAAGACTGGAGAAATCAAGCTTTGTATAGATTTTAGAGATTTAAACAAAGCTTCATTGAAAGACAACTACCCTTTACCAAAAATGGATCATATTTTACAGAGGGTGGTGGGGTCTAAAAGAATTTCTTTGCTTGATGGCTATTCAGGGTATAATTAGATCTTAGTTCACCTTGCTGATCAATTAAAGACAACCTTTACTACACCATGGGGCACTTTCATGTATGTGAAAATTCCCTTTGGTCTAATGAATGCTCGAGCAACTTTTCAGAGAGCCATGGACATAACATTCTCGGAAGAATTGGGCTTCTTTATCATTATCTATCTTGATGATGTCACTATGTTTTCAAAAACAGATGAAGAGCATTTACAACATTTAAGAAAAGTTTTCGAGAAATTCAAAAGGTTTGGGATATCTTTAAATCCTAAGAAAACACTTTTTGGTCTCCAAGAGGGTAAGATTCTTGGGCACATTATTTCTGAGGAGGGTATAAAGATAGATCCAAAGAGGATAGAGGCCATATTGCAAATCTCTCATCCTCTAAACATCAAAGAGTTGCAGTCTTTCATTGGAAAGATTAACTTTTTGAGAAGGTTCATCCCCAACTTGGCCGAGCTCTTTAGGAATATCACAAACATGTTAAAGAAGGAGCAAGGGGTAAAATGGACCTTGGAATCAAAGACATCCTTTGAGCTGGTGAAACAAGCATTAACCAAAACACCGATTCTCATAAGTCCTGATTTTTCAAAATATTTTTATGTCTTTTCATTTGCATCAGAACATACCATAGCTGCTGTCCTTTTACAGAAAAATCCACAAGGACAAGAGCAGCTTATTGCATTCTTTAGTAAGGCATTGAGGGATGCCCCATTGAAGTACAACATTATGGAAAAGCAAGCTTTTGCTTTGGTTAAAGCTTTAAAAGATTTCAGGGTGTACATCCTTCACTCACACATTGTTGCCTTTGTCCTAAATTCAGTGATTAAAGACATTCTAATACAGGACCCAGATGGTAAGAGAGGTAAGTGGATTGCTGTTATTCTTCAATATAATTTGGAGATAAAACCCACTAAGCTCATCAAAGGCCAAGGTCTAGCCAGATTAATGGCCGAGTCAAATTGTGAAGTTCTTGATATTCATATGATTAATGCTTTAGATGATCAAGAGGAAATCTCGATACCCATTGTTGAAAACCATTTCATGAATTCCTCTTTGTATGCTGATATTGTTTATGTTTTGCTTAATTTAAATACACCTCTTGGTTTATCAAAAACAAAGGCAAGGTTCTTGAAGCTGAAAGCAGTAAGCTATTGCATTATAGATAGATGTCTTTATTGGAAAAATGCAAGTGGTATATTGCTTAAATGTTTGCTTGAGTTTGATGCAGAGAAGGTTAAGCAGGAATTCCATGAAGGAGAGTGTGGGGGTCATTTGTACTGGAAGTCAACAGCCAACACAATTTTGAGGGCTGGTTTCTATTGGCCTACTCTTTTTCCTGATATACACAAGATGACCACTACTTGCCATAAATGCCAACTGTTTGAAGGCAAGAGAAAATTGCTACCTCTCCCTCTGCATCCAATCACTGTTGAAGCTCCTTTTCAACAGTGGGGCCTTGACTTCATAGGAGAAATCCATCCACCATCTTCTGCCCAGCATAGGTGGATTCTCACTACCACAGACTATTTCACTAAGTGGATAGAAGCCATTCCTTGTAGACAGGCCAATGATTCAGTTATCATCAAATTTATGGAGACTAACATTCTCTCCAGATTTGGCTATCCTACCAAGATCATCACTGATAATGCAGCAGCATTTGGATCAAAGAAGATGGTTGACTTCTGTCATAGATATCAAATATCATCGGGGCATTCCATAGCCTATTACCCTCAAGGTAATGGACTTGCAGAATCCTCAAACAAAAGATTGGTGAACATAATTAAGAAACTGTTGGAGGACAACAAAAAGTCTTGGCACACAAAGCTGGTCCATGCGCTTTGGGCCGACAGATTAACTTTGAAGAAATATATTGGTATGTCACCTTTCCAGCTTGTGTATGGTACATATGCAATTTTTCCTAACAACCTTGGTGTACCAGTAATGAAGTTCATTCAAGAGTTGTAGACTGAAGAAAATAACATGATCAGAAGAATAAATCAGACCATTCATCTTCAACAGACCAGAGAGGAAGTGTATAACAAAGCATTATAGAAACATGACAACATCAAAAAGATTTTTGACAGAAGAACAAAGGCCAACAATTTCAAGATTGGGGACAAAGTTTTAAAGTGGGACTCAAGGAGGGAAGAAAAGGGCAAGCACGGAAAATTTGATAACCTATGGCTTGGCCCTTACTCTATTCATTCAGTTGCTGGTAATAATGCATTTTTCTTACAGGAACTCAATGGAACAGAATTGTTTGGGGGTCCTGTCAATGACAAGATGCTTAAGCATTACTTCTCTTGATCCGTTTTATGTTTTAAAGCCATTTTATCTTTTTCCATTATGAATAGTCCATCCACCATTGCATTCAAAGTTATGAAAAATCAAGAAAACACAAAAACAAAGAAAAGAAGAAAAGAGGGCAAAAATGAAAACAAGAAAGGCAAAGCCCCATGTCAAAAAAGAGAAATAAATCTGAAAGTGTGCAAGCTCAAATGCCACTCCTCAAAAACACACTTCTAGTTAGTCAAACTGTTTAATCTTGACTAATTAGCTTTAAATTCTTCTGCTGATAGGTTAGTGAATTTGATTTGCCAAACTGGTCAATCTTGGCTTATCAGTAAATAGATTAGGATAGAAATTGAAGGTTCAAACAAACTCAAAATCTGAACCAAAGTTTCCAAAGGGAGATGACTAAAAAACTATTTTATTTTCTGAGTCACAAGAGAGGAGATCTGGTTCTAATCAGCCTAAAACCTGAACCAGAAGAAAAGCAAAGACAACTCAAAAGCAAAGCAAAAACAGAGCTGTGAAGAAAAGAGAAGGCCATGATGAGAGACTTTCATATCTTAAGCCTTCCATTTTGATTTTAATTTTCTGCAAATAATAGTCTATGTGCAGCTTGTCTTTATGCCATAGATTACAGCAAGTCAAACAACTTAATCTTGACTTGGATGTTTTTAAATTTCTGTTGTAGAATTTAGAGAATGAAAGTCTGTTGGACAGCTTAATCCCAACAGACAGTAGATTAGGTAGAGAAATATCTGAGCTCAACTGTTCAATCTGAGTTCAGGGAGAAATAAAGAGTAGAATTAGATTAGTTTTCATGCTTTCAAAAGAATAATTTTTTGTGAAAAGAGTTTGCCAATCTAAGTGCACTCTGATGAAGAAAAAATGTTAGATCAGTAGGATTGGGTAGGTAGAAAGTTGTATTGATGAAGTCCATTATTCTTTCATAACTGATACTATTTTTCAAAGCAAAGCAAAATCATCCAGCAAAAGAAGAGCAACCCAATGGATCAGGCACAAGTCAGCATCCCAGAGAAATCAAGTCTGAATTCTTGATGCTTTCAGGAAGGCACCATCCTCAAGTGGAGCCACTGTTAGTCACCTGTAAAAATTTGATTATACCAAAGGTGGCTAAATATGTTTTGAGCCTTCAAGGAACAATTTTTCCCTATTAAAAACTGTTGGTTCTTGAAGACTCTTGAAGGCCTCATGCCTCTGTCTAGATCCCATACTGTTGTTTACGTCCTAAAAACCTCTGAAATCCTACAAAAATCCAAAGTCAAATACTGCTGCAAACATCCCTTTCCCCTTCCTTCTCCTCAAAACTAACCTCCTCTTCTATCCCTCCATTCCTCATGAAAATCTCTCATTTCCACGTTTCTGCTATTTCCCCTCATTAAAATCCATTTTATAAGGTTAAAAACCCACTTTTTAACCTTACCGAAACCTTTAATTCCTTCAAAAAACATTCAAACCATAGAAAACACATGTTTTCTATGTTTTGGGCTTAAGCCCCCTCGGGCTAAGCCTCTAACCCTTTTCATCCATACGTCCTGGCACCAGAACCGGCCGCTGTGCAATCGGGTGCTAAACCAATGAATAATCCATCCCCGCTCTATTTTTCCTTTGTAAAGTTTGAAAACCCATGTTTCCAAAGTTTTAACGTGAAAAATCAAGTCACATGTTTCTATTTTTAAATAGGTAGACCCGCCGCTCAAACGCATCATAGCCGTTCATCCCACTCGCAGATTCGACGGTGCGGAGTGCGCCTTTGTCCGTGGTCCCCACCGTTCGAAGGTCGATTACCCAAAACCGACGGTATCCATCGCACCACTCTTCGGGAAAAGGCGGTTTTCTCCCAACGGCCAGCGATTCCATACAACGTCTGACGCGTGTCTTCTGTACGATTCAAAAACCACCGTGCAACCATCGTCCATCACGCATTAAAGACCGGACCAGGACACCCAGCGAAATAAATCTCCGCCGTCCGATCTGGGCCCCCTCATCCAACGGACATCGCTCTTCGAAAGTATTCGATGGTTAACCAAAGTGCCCGCGCGATAAACATGCCCTTATACAGTAGCAGATCAATCCCCACCGTCGATCTGATCTGCAGATCAACGACCCATATTGCGTCGCCCGATTCCGTTGCCCAGTCAACGGTTCCCTGCAGCTGAATTTCCATTGCCCGCTCCCGACCGTCGATCTCGGCGCGAATCGATGGCTTTGATCTAATCCTCCTTCCCCCATGCTTTTTCGACCATCCTGAGATTAAATCCCGACCGTTGGATGATGCCATCCAATGGCCCTGCTTCCTCCGCACATCCTCCGATGCAGATTGACCTATAAACGCAGGATTTTGTAACATTTGTTTGTTTTTGCAGGGTTTGATGTTTTTCCGCTTAAATGAAGAAATTTCGTAAGCCGAGGATGACAATCCTCTGGCCTTCGATTCATCAAAAGAAATCATCATCAGGGTTAAAATACATGTTTCATCGATGTTTTCTCAGGCATTGATGTCTTATAAACCCTGCGCAGCCCGACACGACAGCAAGAAAAACCAAGAAACAGGCACAGTCGAAGATTATCAATGTCGAAGACCAAGATGAACCAAGATAGAGAATTAATGGATAGATCAGCGGGGATTATGGCTAAGACAGTTATCAAAAGCCTAATCCCCAATCTAAAACACAGTTTAAAAGGAAAACCTAAAGTTTTTTATCAAGAAAACCCTTCACCGCCACAAATGGAGGCAAATTGATTCCTCCCAGCAACTAAAGCGCCACCTGTGCCTCAAAGTATTCAATCAGGAACAGAAGTTATTGCTTGGGATCAAACATCTGCCTCACAGCACAACCAAAGGGTAAATCTTGCCAGGAATTTAATGACGGAATGTCGGCAGAGTAACCCTAGCATCGCACATAGCCTCAAAGGACAACAAAAGCTCCCACTGAGCTTAATTCATAAGTGTAAACCAATTAATACAGTGAAACACCTGTACAATTTCTTCATTGAGCCTCCCAAGGGCCAAGAAAACATTAACTCTGTATTAATTGCATTTGAGATCTTTAATCAGATCTCACCTCCTCATCCTTCTATATATACTTCAGTAGAAGACGAGTGAGGGGTTGGTTGTTGATGTAATTGCTGAAGCATTGTAATGTAATTGAGTTGAAGATCCCTGATTGTAAATAGTGATTCACTGGCTCTTGGAGCTCTGCTTGTAATAGATAAGTTAGGTTGTGAAAGAAAGATGAATTAAAACACTGGATTTGAATATTGTAATCGGTTTGGAGCATCAATACAAGCTGATTTATGGGATTCTAGTCTATGTTGACGGTGATGTTATTCTCATTGTAACTTGTTATTTTATTCCTGTTTTCATTTTTGTTTCATTTTCTTCTGTAAAGAACAGTTTAAACGGTGTAGGACCTACTGCATATCAGTAACCTTCTCTGGCTGAGAAATCTTTATTTAAATGTTTTCTTCCCACTGTGTTATTTGAAAATGATTTAATTCAGTTTAAGCATAGGAATGCTGGCGTTCCCTCGTCCTGTTGTCTTAGCTGAATATTATTTTTAAATGTTACTTTCAGTATATGTTATGTGAAGATGAACCGAGGAAGATATGGTGAGCCCTGGTCCCAGTCTTGTTTGCATAACTGTTTGATTGTTTCCCTTAGAATGTGTTAAAAGCTGGATAGTTTCAAAGTACTTACCAGATCTTAGGACATTCTGTGTTATCTCTGTGATTGTCTTGGAAGTAGCCAAGTAAAGAAGAACTAGGAGAGGATTTGTGGTGAGCTCGACCCCCTAGTCTCTGCTCCAAAGGTTGCCTTTAAGTTTCCCTCAGTTTTTTGTATGTTTTCTATTGGAAGTGTATCAAAGGCTGGATAGTTTCAAAGTACTTACCAGATCCTAGTTTGCTTTCATGTCTTTCTTAAGTGCCTGGTCAAAGGCTGGCTAGTTTCAAAGTACTTACCAGATCCTGGGCTGCTCTTTGTTCTGCATCTGTTTGTTTCCCCTTCTTAATGTATCAATTCATTCCATAAATCAAATCTTAAAGAGATCCTTAGAAATAGATGACTTGCCCCATGGACCATTCTTGCCTCTTGCCGTTCCAATTAAATCCTCCTATGACTCCATAGCTCAATGGACTAAAAACCTGCCATCATCTTTCTTCTTGATCAAAACTTACTCTTTTGTTTGCAACTTCTCACTTTTGAACCTCTTTACCTTTGGGACTTTTCACCTCTAACAACAATCATTTTCAACCATCCAAAAACAAACAAAACCCTTGGACTTCATAACTAGCCTAATATCATTATCCCAAACTTCAAAGACAAATCCATCTTTGCACTTATTGGAAAGATCCCTCTCCTGATTCAGGATTGCTAGATCCTAGAATCCCAAAGTTGGTTGAAACGATGTTGTTTCTGTAATTGGACTCTGCCAATCTTGCTAATAAATTACAGATCCCCAACACCTTGGGAGTTTTGGATTCGAATGGGCATAAATTTACAGGTCATAATGGAGTGCTGAAAGTCTCAAAAGGAACCTTGGTTGTTATGAAGGCTGAAAAAGTCGGAAATCTGTACAGACTCAAAGGAAGCACTCAAGTTAGTGAAACAACGATCGTATCAGAAAAAGCAAAAGAAGGTTCTCATCTATGGCATCAACGGTTGGGTCACATGAGTGAGAAAGGTCTTCAAGTACTGATGAACCGCAAGTTGCTTCCTGATTTGAAATCCTTGAAGTTGGATTTTTGTAAATATTGCGTGTTTGGTAAACAATGTAAACAAAGGTTCAAGGCTGGAAATCATAATAGTAAACAGATGTTAGACTACATTCATTCTGATCTGTGGGGACCATCTCCTACTGTGTCTTATGGAGGTGCATTATATTTCTTAACGTTTATTGATGATTTCTCCCAAAAAGTTTGGGTCTATATGTTGAAAAAGAAAGCTGATGTATTTAATGTTTTTAAACAATTTAAAAAAATGGTGGAAAAGAAAACAGGCAAATCAATTAAATGTTTAAGAACTGACAATGGCGATGAATTTACTTCTTTAGAATTTGAACAATTTTGTAAGGATGAAGGGATTGTTAGACATAAAACTGCTGTTTATACCCCTCAGCAAAATGGCGTTGTTGAACGGATGAATCAGACTCTTATGGAAAGAGACAGAAGCATGATCAATAATGCTAACCTGCAAAAGGAGTTGTGGGTAGAAGCAGTATCTACTGCTTGTTATTTAGTTAACAGATCACCTTCAGTTGCAATAAACTATAAAATTCCTGAAGTTGTTTGGTCGGGTCAGTCTCGTGATTATTCACATTTGAAGATTTTTGGTTGTGATGTCTATGTTCTTATTCCTAGAAATCAGTGTTCAAAGTTAGATCCAAAATCGAATTGTTGTGTCTTTGTTGGATATGATTATGCAGTGAAGGGATATAGGTTGTGGGATCCTTCTTCATAGAAGATAGTCATTAGTAGAGATGTAACATTTGATGAATCTTCTCTTCTAAAAGCAGATGTTGAAAAAGTTGAACAGGAGCAAGTATCGCCAAATCAACAGATTCAATTGGAGACTAAACCTTTTCTAGAAAGTCAAAAGGAAGGAGAGACTTCTAATGAAAAGGGTGAAGAAGCAAAGGAAACTGGAGAAATTCTAGAACCAATTCAATAACCAGTCACTCTACGAAGGTCTACAAGGGAAAGAAAAACACCTAAAAGGTATGAAGATTCTGCTTCATCTTTTTCATTGATTACTGAAGATGGGGAACCTTCTTGTTATCATGAAGCAGTAGATGATGCAGATAGAAAGATATGGAAAAAGGCTATGGAAGAAGAAATGGACTCCTTAGCTAAGAACAATACCCGAGATCTTATAGAACTTCCTGAAGGGAGAAGTGTTGTTGGGTGCAATTAGGTCTTCAAGTTGAAAAGGAAAGTTGATGGAAGTATCGAGAGGTATAAGGCGAGAGTGGTTGCAAAAGGGTATTCTCAGGTTGAAGGTATTGATTTTCATGAGATTTTTCACCAGTAGTTAAACTTGTTTCTATTCATACTGTGTTAGCACTAACTTCTTTACTTGACCTTGAGTTAGAACAGTTAGATGTTAAAACAACCTTCTTCATGGTGATTTGGATGAAGAGATATATATGGATCAGTTAGAAGGTTTTGTACAAGGTCGCAACAGAAGATTAGTTTGCAAGCTCAGGAAATTATTGTATGGCTTGAGGCAGTCGCCCAAGGAATGGTACAAGAAGTTTGATTCCTTCATGGTGAGTCAGAATTTTATCAGAAGTGAGTATGATCATTGTGTATACTTCAAAAGTTTCAATGGCATATTCATTATCTTGGTGTTGTATGTTGATGATATGCTTATTGCAAGCAAAAGCATGGAAGAAATCAACAGGTTAAAGGCTCATCTCTCTAGGACGTTTGAAATGAAGGATCTTGGAGTGGCAAAACATATCTTGGGCATGGAGATACACAGAGATAGGAAGAATGGTAAGCTTTGGTTATCACAACAGAAGTATGTGGAGAAAGTACTTGAAAAGTTCGGTATGAACAATGTGAAACCTGTTAATGTTCCATTAGCTTCCCATTTTAAGCTTTCTTCAGATTTAAGTCCTAGAACTAATGAAGAAAAGAAGTATATGTCTCGTGTACCATATGAAAATGCGGTAGGCAACTTAATGTATGCGATGGTATCTACAAGACCTGACATTTCACATGCAGTTGGAGTTGTCAGCAAGTTCATGGCAAATCCAGGAGAAGAACATTGGAGAGTAGTGAAATGGGTGCTTCGATATTTGAGTGGCACAAGTGACCATTGCATCAGCTTTGATGGTCGTGAAGGTTCAGTCTGCGGATATGTGGATGCTGATTATGCAGTTGATTTGAACAGAAGGAGGTCTACTACAGGTTATTTTTTTACTCTTGCAGGTGGAGTAATCAGCTGGATGTCAAAGCTTCAAGAGAGTTGCTTTGTCCACTACTGAAGCAGAGTATATAGCTGCTTCAGATGCCTGTAAAGAGACAATCTGGTTAAAAGGTCTGCTTGATGAGATTGGAAGCACGCAGGAGAAAGTGAATGTGTTTTGTGACAGTCAGAGAGCTATTCATTTGGCTACAAATACAACCTATCACAGCAAGACCAAGCACATCGATGTAAGGTATCACTTTGTGAGACATGTAATCGAAGGCGGAAAAGTAGTTCTCAAGAAGGTCCACACACAGGAAAATCATGTAGATATATTCACGAAGCCAGTTACAGTAGAGAAGCTGAGATAGTGTCTTGCTTCTCTCGGCTTGCAGAAAAGATGATGAATGGGCATGGGCAAGGCATTAGGAAAATTGTTGTCAAGGTGGAGTTTGTTAAAATATGACAACAAATTGTAAAAAACGTAATTTTGGGCAAATTACTTATTGATCATTAATTGGTTGAGTAATGAAATGAAGTTAGAATAACGAAATAGGCTCAAGTTAAATTGGATGGTCCGAGAGGCTTGTAAGTACAGAGAATCATTTGATTAATAGAGTTTCCAATCCTTTGCTCCGTGGAGGTTTTCTTGACACTCTGTCAAGGTTTTACCACGTAAATTCTGTGTGTTTACTTATGTGTGTTTATCTTTCAGTTTCATTCAGTTATAAATTAGTATTCATTTCTAAATCTTGTTTCCGAGTTCTACAAGAAGGTCAGAGAGAACTGGTATAACATTGATTCCCCTGTTTGTTAGATCATAGAGGAATTTCCTAGATCCAATTTTTAGTGTTAGCTATTGCAAAATCTATTCATCACAATAATCATAATTCAACAGTTAAACCTCAAAAATAAAAACTAAATAGCAAAAATCAGAAATGCTAATTTTCTTGTGGGAGGGGGAATTCTCTGTGACTACCTTTTGGCCCCATGACGCATCTTTCTTGATGTAAATTTTTTATTGCTTGGTAATGAAATAGAAATGCATATTCCTAAATACAAAAGCAAACAAATATATAAATGTTATATAACATACCGACAGCAAGCTTCCCAATGTAGATTAGTGTTTTGTATGAAGTGCCTTCTTTACCTCCTCTTGCTTGTTCAGATATTGGTTTATTTTGAAGTCTATGCAGAGGTCAATCTTATTGAATGTATGTTCAACTTGTCAAACAACAACAGAGATCAATCTTGATGAATTATATCCCGTTGAAACAACAATGGTTGAAATCAATGCCGCCCCATATTCATTAATCAATCTCAGCATCAAATTGTATTTATGATGAGTAAATGACTTGATGTAGAAATTTCCTTGGTTTTCCAAATCTCTCCGTCTGGGATCCTCCAACACTTAAACATAACCCCAAGGTAACATCTTCCAAATTTATATTTCCAGATTCACTCTTCACCTTGCTGGAAACATGTTGGCAAGTCAAACAAATTGTCAAGAACATAAATTTCCCTCCACCTTTTGGAATTGTTGCACACTATTCTCTGTTAGTTTGTAAGTTTTATTTGAGATTAAACCATGAGACCACAAGAAATCATCATTGTTGATGCTGATATCTATGAGATAAAAATGACACTGAAATGGAAAGAAGGAGTTGCGAAGCATCAATTGATCTTGCACACAGGCTTGCCTCAAACAGAGAGAACACTTTGAGTTTACTCTACATTCATGAATGAGAAATTACATCATTAAGTACAACACTAGGAATTAGGAAGTTGCAAACAAACTCCTAAATTATAGGAACTAATCCTAAACTAAGGAGATACGTTACAACTTGTGTAACCATTTCTCCATTAATATAAAATAATATTAATTATTTTCAACTCCCCCCTTAATGGAGAAAGGATTATCCTGAACTCCTAGCATCCTTCTAAACAATTCAAACTTTACACGCCCAAGAGGCTTAGTAAATATATCAGCCATATTGTCACTAGTTTTACAATATTCAACAAATATCTCTTTTGACTGTAGTTTCTCTCGAACAAAATGGAACTGAGTGTCGATGTGCTTGGTATTTTTATGAAAAACTGGATTGTATGCAAGCTTGATGGTACTCTGGTTGTCAGTTTTGATGATAGTTGATTCTTTCTGTTCTTCTCCTGCATTGTTGAGAAGTCTTCTCAACCAGATAGCTTCACATGTGGCTGCACACAATGCTTGGTACTCAGCTTCACATGAAGATAAGGCTACAGTGCTTTGCTTTTTGCTGCTCCATGCTATGACCCCGGATCCAATGCTAAAAGCGTAACCTGTGATAGACCTTCGATCATCCAAGTTACCTGCCCAATCTGAATCTGAAAAACCTGCTAGAGTAACATCAGAAGTGTCAGTGTACAAAATGCCATAATTACTAGTACCACTAAGATACCTCAACACACTTTTTGCTGCGATCCAGTGACTTTCAAGTGGTTTCGACATGAACTGGCTCAACATACTAACAGAGTATGCCAAATCTGGTCTAGTTGTAGTGAGATATATCAAACTGCCAACTAGTTGTCTATACATAGTGGCATCCACCTCTTTAGTACCATCGTCACTGCTCAACTTTAAGTTCTGCTGCAATGGTGTTGCTGCTGATCTGCACTGCTCCATTCTGAACCTTTCCAGCAAGCTTCTGGCATACTTCCCTTGAGTAAGAAAAGTTTGTCCAGAATCTTTCCATACCTCCAATCCTAAACAATAATGGAGATTTCCGAGATCTTTCATCTCAAACACTTGTGACATTTGCTGTTTTATTTCTTTGATCAGATTGTTAGCATCCCCTGTTATAATCATATCATCTACATACAAAGAAATCAAAATAATTTGCCTCTGTTTATTGAACTTGGTATACAGATTTGGATCATTCAAGCTCCTATGAAAGCCATGCTGTACAAAAAATGAATCAATCTTCTCATACCACGACCTGGGTGCTTGTTTTAAACCATAAAGTGCCTTTTTCAATTTACACACAAGATGTTCCTGCCCCTTTTTCACAAAACCTTCAGGCTGAACTAAATAAATTTCTTCTTTCAAGTCACCATTCAGAAATGCAGACTTAACATCTAGCTGGTGTAGCTGCCATTTATGTTTTGTTGCTAAGAAATTAGCATTCTAATGGTGTTTAATTTGGCTACAAGAGCAAAGGTGTCATTGAAATCTATTCCCTCTTGCTGTGAGTAACCCTTTGCTACCAGTCTAGCTTTAAGTTTTTCTATACTCCCATCTGCATTTATTTTAGGTTTGTACAGCCATTTTCATCCTATGGGGGTTTTACCTTCAGGCAATTCAACCAAATCCCAAGTATGGTTTCTGTTTATTGATTCTATTTCCTCATACATTGCAGCCCTCCATGCATCAGAGTTACTTGCTTCTTCATAATTTGCAGGTTCTACAATGTTTAAAATGTTTGTCATTAATGCATAGTCTTTCAATCTGGATGGTAATTGAGTCTTCCTACTTGATCTCCTTGGTAGGGGACTTACCTCAAATCTGTCTATTTCAGCCTTCTCCAGGCTTGCATCATTGATTACATTACCTGTTACTTCTTCTTCTTGTTTCTGCTCTTGCACTTCATCATCCTCACTGTTTTCTTCCATTAGCAATGGAATGTGCCAATCTCTGTTACAGTCATCCTTTCCTTCTTCAACCTGTTCATGAAATATGACATCTCTGCTTGCAAAAACCTTATGAGTCACAGGATTAAATAACTTATATGCCTTGAACTCAGTGCCATATCCAACAAAGATACATTTCAAGGCTTTTGGATCTAACTCCTTCCTATCTGCCTTAGGTATATGAGCATAAGCTTTTGACCCAAATATTCTTAAATGACTCACTGCTGGTTTGAATCCAAATAATGCTTCAAAAGGGGTTTTGAAGCCTAGACATCTAGTAGGACTCCTATTCTTTAAATAGACCGCAGTATTAATAGCTTCTGCCCAAAAACCATTTGAAAGACCCTTACCTTGAAGCATGCTCCTTGCGCACTCCACAAGAGTTCTGTTCTTTCGTTCTGCCACTCCATTCTGCTGAGGAGTGTGGGGCACTGTGAACTGTTGAATAATCCCATGCTGCTTGCAAAAATTCATGAATTCTCCCAACCTGTATTCTCCCCCTTGATCTGAGCGGAGAATTTTAATCCTTTTTCCTGTCTGGTTTTCTACCATAGATTTAAACTCTTTAAAATACTGAAAGGCTTGACTCTTTTTACTCAGAAAGTATATCCATGAGAACCTAGTGAAATCATCTATAAATAAGAGAAAATAATATGCACCTCCTAATGACCTAGTCTGCATAGGTCCGCATATATCTGTATGCACCAGTTCTAAGATATCTCTTTCTTTTCCATTAACATGCAAAGGGAACTCTTCTCTATGCATTTTCCCTAATGCGCATCCATCGCAATCCAACTTAACATTATGGAAAACAGGGAGTCCATCAACCATACCTTTTCTCTGAAGTAAGATGAGGTCTTGCAGATTAAGATGGCCAAATCTCTGATGCCAGAGATCTTCAGCTGTCGATCCAGTTGCAACCATTGCTTGCTTTGTCATACTTTTCACATCTAATCTGTACAAGCTCCCAACGCGCACTCCTGTTGCAACTGTTTCCATCTGGCTATCCTTTATGACACAATAAGTCTTAAAGAATTGAACTTGCATGTCCTGATCAGTAATCATTGAGACAGAGATCAAATTTTTCTTAATTCCGGGCACATACAATACATTTTTAAGGTGTCTAATCTTACCGCTAGGTAATTTTACCGGAATGTCACCATATCCTTTGATCTCATATCCACTATCATCCCCTAAATAAATTTTCGACCCACATGAAGTTTCTTCAAGACATTCAAACCAGTCCTTCTTACCAGTCATATGTGAGGATGCGCCAGAGTCGACATACCATATGTCGTCCTCATCTCCCTTTGAAGCTGAAAGGGCACAATCGGTTGTAAATAGTCGAAGTTCGTGGCTATGGTCCTCTTCTTCCTCAACAAAGTAACCCTTATGTTTTCTCTGTTTGTTTATTCCTTCGTCTGCCTGCCTCTTATAACAATCTTTAATCTCATGACCAGGTTTTCCACAGTAAAAACATTTCTTGCTGGGAAAATTATTAGCAGACATACCTTTAAACGGTCTCTTCTGAAATGTGTTGGCTCCTTTCTGTTGCTGCTGTGGTTGCTGTTGCTGCTGTGGCTTCTTCCCTCTGTACTGTAGCCTTTTCGCCATCAGAGCAAGATCATTGCTCTGTGATTTCATATTTTGTCGTCGCTCTTCTTCTTGTAGCAGAATCCCTGTCAACTCTTCAAACGTAGGGGCTTTCTCCCTTGCTGCCAACCCTGTGATGAACATCTGATATTCATCTGTCATTCCATTCAATGTGATCGTGACCAGATCCGAATCGGAAACTTTCTCTCCGATATCTCCCAATCTGTCCTTCAGGTCTTTGACTCTCGCAATGAATCCAGCAGCGGACTCATTCTCCTCCATCTTCATCGCAAACAGCTTGCCTTTGAGTGACAAAACACGATTTGTATTTTGTGTCTGGTATAGGTTTTTAATCATCGTCCAAATGTCAGTGGCCGATTTACAGTCTCTAATATGCGGGATAATATTGTCCTTGACGGACATCTTCAATATGACCTTTGCTTTTGTCTCCCTTTTATCCCAGTCTTGTTCTTGTGCAGTTGATCCTGGTCTCAGCTCACTTCCTGTAACGATCGACCATGCATTTGCGCTTTCAAGTAAAGTCTGTATCTTGAATTTCCAGTTGGAGAAATTCGATCCATCGAGTTTGCCAGACTCGTGGAGATACGATTCTATACTGTTATTCATATTGGATTGATAAACTTTCTGATCCTCTGATGAATAAATCAACTGAATAATTGCAGGACACAAAAAAAAATATTACCACATACCAGATCCTGACGACTGTTTTCCAAAAAAAAATTGTACCTTCAATGTGCCACCACCGGGCAAGTTCGATCTGCTGCCACCGAGAAAATCAGGAACTTCAATGCGCCACCACCGGGCAAGTCCGATCTGCCACCACCGGGCGAATTCGAAAGCCACCACCGGGCAAGTCCGATCTGCTACCACCGAGCGAATTCAGAACTTCAATGTGCCACCACCGGGCAGGGCCGATCTGCAAAAAAAATAATTGCAGACCTTCCCAAAGAGAAAGAGGCTGACGCTTCTCTGATTCGAAAAATCCGCGCCGAAATCAAAATGCGTGCGAGTCCCAGCCCTGGCGCTTCTCTGATGCGTAGAATCCGTGCTGAAATCAAAATGCGCACAAGTACCAGCCCTGGCGCTTCTCTGATGCGAAAAATTCGTGCCGAAATGAAAATGCGCACAAGTACCAGCCCTGGCGCTTCTCTGATGCGAAAACCCGCGCCAAAATGCGCCGAAATCGAAATCCGCGCGAGTCACCAGCCCTGGCGCGCTTTTCGCGTGTACTTCCGCGCCAATCGCGAATTTTGGCGCGTTGGCGCGACTGTTCGCATTAAAACCGCGCCAATGGCGCGACTGTTCGCGTTAAAACCGCGCCAACCTTTTCTTCTGCTCAGAGATGATCAGTCATATGAGACCTATCCTTCAGGTGTTACTGCAGTCCACCTGAATCTACGAAAACTTCTGTAAGCTCTTCCGCCACTACAGTTCTGTAATCAATGATGCATCCTAAAAAAAAAATAAGGCTGTCCCTACTCTGAGCTCTGATACCAAGATAAAAATGACACTAAATTGGAAAGAAGGAGTTGCAGCTCACAGGTGAGTACTGCACCTGGAGACTGCACTCAAACAGAGAGAACACTCTGAGTTTAATCTACATTCATGAATGAGGAATTACATCATTAAGTACAACACTAGGAATTAGGAAGTTGCAAACAAACTCCTAAATTGTAGGAACTAATCCTAAACTAAGGAGATACGTTACAACTTGTGTAACCATTTCTCCATTAATATAAAATAATATTAATTATTTTCAACTCTATGTCCAACAAAGGATTGCCCATCTGCAAGCAAATTTAGGGGCAAAGAAAATGTCAGTACAAAGGATTAAACCTTAATAAATAACCAGATAGATTAGATTTGATTTGATTGTAACAATAAATACAAAATCCCCATGAGAAAAATCTCGTTGTTTCACTATGAATTGCAAATTCTCTCGACAACATAATATTTTTTCATTTCAATAAATAAATTAATAGAATTAAAAGCAAACATGTACTTAAATCTCCTCGGCGGTTTTACCCTTAGTACAGGCTTAACAAGATTAACATGGAATGAAGCTACATTTCAAGCTAGACCTTGAGCTTAGCAAGCTTATAATAGAAAGCAAAAACCACATTTTACAAAATTAACATGGAATTGGAGCTACATTTCAAGCTGGACCTTGAGCTTAGCAAGCTCAAAATAGAAAGCAAAACCCAGGTTCAATGAAGATTGCCCAATAGTACGATTAGAAATGGAACCCTTTATGTCATTAGTTACATTCATTTTGAAGGTCGTCCTGGTAATGAATGCCATAATCACATGAACTTTAGGTAAACACAATCTACACCATTGGAAAATTCTTAAAATTATTGTAAAAGAAGAGAGACATACAAGGATTCCTTTCAGTTTAATGGGCTTGATGTTCGACTTTTTGTTGTACTCCAGCAGAAGAGTTTAATTGAGGCATAGTGTCCTGCAAGATTACAACAACCAACATAGTCAGGATACACAACTACCAACATGGATAGTTTTAAAGTTTAAACAACTTAAAAGAACAAGTGGCCATAGTCGCTGAGTCATACCTCTATAACTCTCCCCTGTTATGTCAAATTGTACACCTGTATTCTGGAAATTTCTCAAAACAATTCAAAAGAAAGCCGGGTTGTCTCGAGCTGCATTATTTGACACTTCTGGTTTAGTTTTGATCTTATTCAATATTGGTCAGAAACACAGTCGCTATGATCAATCTTAAGAATATATTTCATTGCAGCAATCTAAAAGAAAAAAAACGTATGGACAAATAACTTACCAATACTTGCATCATTATAATACTTAGTCTGAACTAGTGTTGGAATAAGAAAACCCCACACCAACTGGGCTATCTAAATATCACATGTTTGTTTCTGTCATCAATAAGACAGTTTTATTTTAAGATAACAAAAAAATATAAAATTGATAGGCAGTTGAGAGTATTGACAATATAATTATACCTAATTGCAACAGATAATAGATGGCATTTTGCATTGGGCTGTAAAATCCATGGATAATATCTAATAAATTTTAGGATTATGGTATAGGTTCAAGTCCCAACTGGAAATTATAGTTGGAGTTGGATACCATTCAGAGTAAACTCCGTCATCAACTTGACGAGGGAGTGTTTGCCCAATCAAATCTTGATGTTTCAAGCGTCTGCAAGTGCCATATTTTGTGATATATATAATAATTGAGGATACAGACAGCTTCAATGCGTGTGCGCTCACATCAACAATATTAAAATAATTTAATTAACTATATAAAAACTTTGAACTAGATTGAACTTTTGGTATTTTGGTGCTTATTACATTTTGCACAACAGCTGCAGATCCATTGTATGGTTATATATGGAAACTCCAAAGTCATCATAGATGTTATAATAAATGGTTATGCTGTTCTTTCCAATAACTCTATGTTCAACTGGATGGAACGCATTTCCTTACTAAGATATTCAGGGATATCACTTATGAGCTTGTTGACTCCCATCAAAACGTGGATTGAACCCGATTTTATCCATTTCTAGCATATGGAGGACAATGTGATCACAAAAGCTGGGACTGTTAAGATCCAGTAATTTGGTATATATATATATATATATATATTTAATGATTTTCTGTTGTTTTGGTAACTTATATGGTCTTGTTGTAATCTGCCTTTATGATATGATTAGCTAGTTGAAAATTACATTAACATAAGATTTGATTGGCTACATAGTATGATGGCCACCGTGGAAACAATTTGGACACATCAAGCTTGGTATTTTATTTTAATAGAATCCATTCTTTTTTTTCTTTTAAAGAAAAAAAAAAAACAAAGCAAAAAACTAATTTGAATATGTTTGAATTTAGAAAGTATATGTAAAATAGCAAGTAAATTGTATTATTTTATAGGTTTGGAAAGACCAATTTTATTTTATTATTATAAATTAATTAAAAATTTAAAAACTAAAACTAATAAAATGGTATCTATATATAATAAAAATACTAAAATTTATGATGATGGTGGTTGTGGTTAAAGTCCACAAAGTTCAATATGGTTTATTGGACCTTAGGAATGTAAGCATTGAGACTCTTCAATAGTTTATTTCTATGATATAAAAAAGGGGAGAGAAGCGTTCTTAGATCATTGTAGTTTTGTTGATGTAACAAGTCAAGAAGGTTGGTAGTATGGAAAATGTTTTGAAAAGGAGAACATATGTGAGTAGGGGCCGAACAATCCAAGAGAAAGTGATTTTCATCTTTCACACTCTTAGTATCACAAAAGGGGTAGATTCTTTCGTCCCAAGGTGTTTTGGGAATAGACCAATGCCTGATTTCACTCCGAAGCTCAAGAGAATTAGTTCTTATCTTTGCAATGTTCATTTTCTTCTTAGCACTGGTCAAGATAGAAAGATAATTCTCGTTAGCAAGAGTGGGGTTGATCACCTCCTTATAATATTGTAGCTTCCCTTTTCCCTCTAAGTCTTTATCATCTCACAACTTATCCTTAAATTTGGAAGTGATAGTGTTTTTAATATCATTCTTATTCTCCAAGATGATCTCCTCCTTTATTCCCCAATGGTCAAGCACATCTTATGCCAACCTTGCTTGAGCTGAAGGTGGGGGTTTTGACTAGAGTTAGTGTTGAGAATTCAATAGGGCAATGATTATGATTAATTCTCTTTAACTTAATAACTACTTCTGTTTCTTTTTTACTTATTAACTTAGTTCCTTATTATTATATGTGTGAAGCATCAAACAACTACCAAAACAATAAGAACAATGACATGGCATATAGACTTCAAGGGAGGGCCAAAACCTCTCCTCTTGAGAAGAAAACCCTTAAATCTCTGCTCTTCCTTATAGATTCTTCAATTGATGAATTCCATGACCTTACAACTTAGACCAATACCCTCCAATACCAAGACCAACATATTGAGATGATGTGCCAACTTCGATCTAGCCAAACCCAGTCAAATCTCTTCCAATAACACTTCCTCGACCTCATTAGAGAACTTTTGAGGTCTAAAATGGGCATCCTAAGAAAAATGTACAACCAAAATAATTTTTATAAGAACCAATAGAATTCAAGATGATGATGCTAACCATGTGAGATGATTCACCATTTTTGGGGTAAAAAAGTAAAATGATGAAAAACTAATAAAATAATAAAACCATTTTTTCAACTTGTATTTTCAACAAATCTCCTTAAGGTTTTACTCAAATTTAGAGTGAGAGTACTCGTTGGATGAAAAATTTAATTCCTCATCCAAGGAGTACCCATGTTGCATACTTTCGATGGACCTTACTACACGAAAAATAAGAAATACATGAAAAAACGTGATTACAACCACATTTTTCATGTATATCTTATTTTTCGTGTAGCAGGGTTCATTGAAAGTACGCAACATGGGTACTCCTTGGATAAGGAAACAAATTCTGCATCCAACAAGTATTCCTGCTCAAAATTTGAGTAAACCCATAAGGAGATAAGTCGAAAATACGAGTTGAAAAAATAGTTTTTTCTTTTTTTTCTCTAAAATTTGATGATGTAATGTAATCTTATTTTATTATTACCGCTATTATTTTATAATTTTTTATGAGACCTATTTTATACTTCAAAATTCCCCTAATGCCTGCTACAAGATACTCGACCTCCTACTGCAAATATGAAATTTCGGTCCTCCTGCAACTACTACTGCCACATGTGGGAAATTTGATCTTCTTCTAGAGCCCTCCTGTAGTATACCTAGGGGGGATAATATAGGGTACAAAGGGATGTGCCTAAGGGAATAATATGATGTAATAATGTAAGAATGATAAATAAATGAGCCATAGTTAATAAATAAATTGGTTAACCCACATTATGCAAGGGACCACATGTAGCTAGGGAATAAAGTGATAAGCCCATTGTATTGGATGTATGGTATTGAGAGACCCATGGTAACTACCCATAGTATTGCATATATGAAACCTATATAGAGGCTAGAGACTCTCCATTGAGAGATGTCAAAGTTTATTGTATTGACAAGCATATGGCTTGTGGAGTGATCTCCTTCCTTAAGGAGTGAATGTATGGTGTTGCCCTACCTCAAAGGTTTTGATATTAATGAAGATATGAAGTTTTATCTTCTATGGTGTTATTTTTTGGGCATATTTTGCATTTTATTATATTTTAAGGTAAAATCTACTACAAGTGGTATCAGAGCACTTTCTTGAGAAGAGTTGTGGAGATTTCTTTTTTCTTTTTTTTGCAGGAACTTTATGGGTGGCGAGTTTGCAGAGTAGATATGAAAATTTTGGCACACAATTTTCAGAAATAAATAACAGATCTGGATTCCTTGCATAAAAATACCCAATTTCAAAAAACAAATCAGTCGAATCGGAGTTCGTATGAGGGAGATATCGCTGATCTAAATTCAACTGTGGCGTAGAAATTTTCTGACGGAAATTTGTGGACAACGACTCTCCTCACATTTTTTTCTTCTTCAGTTTTTGGTGCAAAATTTTAGACAAATAATTATAGATCTGAACTCCCCTTGAAAAATCACCTGATTTCAAAAAATAAATTGGTCAAATCGGAGTCCGGATGAGGGAGTTATCAGTAGTTTAAAATCATCATTTTTTTTTTTTTTTTTTTCCAGAAATTTTGTGACGGTGGGACAGTTGCAGCGCAAATATGAGTTTCCAAAGTACCTAGATCGGGATTTAAGATACGTAGATATATGCAAAATGAATGTTTCATTTTCTAAAACAGGTTATAATAAGGATTATGAGTTATATTGACAGAGTTATCACCATTTTAAATTTTTGCCAAAGTAAGTGATTTTCTTCAAAACCCTTACTCTGTTTTAGGGGTTCTCGCAAGATGAAGTTTACAGGAAAAAATGATGGCCCTACTATTGAAGAATTTTTAAAATATCACAAGGTTAACTCCCCATATTTTTGGATATGTTCCATAGGGCTTCATATGAAATATGAGGCAAATAAATGGTGAACCTCACTTGACAGCTCAGTGAGGAAACTTCTCGAGAAAAAACTAGAAAAATTCCTTTTAGACAAGTGGTCTCAAGCCGGAAAGAAGGACACTAAGAGCCATAGAGACTTATTTTCTACTAATCTTTCTATATTACAGGTTCATGGAAGTATTCAGAAAAATAACATCATTGTGTCTATCATTCTTAGTTGCAAGCATAATTGTATCAATGTTAATTTGGCTAAAAAATTGCAAGTTCTAGCAAAACATATTGAAAACACACAGGTTGATAATGAACATGTTCAAATTTATAATGATTTGAAGATTTCTATGCATAAGTCTGTGTTGCATTCTGATTTTTATGCTTCAGATGTGGCTGTTGTGGATGTTGTTTTGGGACACCCTTGGATGGAATCCATCGGTATTGTCAAATTTAATGTGCAAAAGAAATTCATGAAGCTTTGGTATAAAAATAAGAAAATTACATTGCAGGATATTTGTATTAGGAACCATGCAGAGACTAGGAAGGAAGAAGCACAAATCTCTAACGACACAGACACATCAGATGATGAGCCTTTGATGATGGACAACCAAACACAGACATCAAAGAAGGTACCAACAAAAGCACTGACACCACTCCATCACTAATACTAGAGGAATTAATGAAATATATTCCATTAGTTAAAGCTTCAACATATCACCACCTACATCACCCAACATGACAACAACCAACAAGGTGGCAACGAATTAGCAACAAGGACAACAAACCTTGGACGACACATAGAGAGGTGCGACGATCCACCCACAACACATCAACACACAGGAACCACCAGAACCCACTTCCATCTCAAGTGAGCGAGACACCAACTAGATCGAGTGTTCACCTTTCTCTGGGATGGCTAGATGCATGTGAATGATACTAGTGGAATACCCTTTTGAGTAGATCTTATTATTTGTGTTCTTCTCATGTTTTGGGGATGAAACATGTTTAAGGGGGGTGTAATGTACAAAGGGAGGTACCCAAGGGAATAATATTATGTAATAATGTAAGAATGATAAATAAATGGGCCATAGTTAATAAATAAAGTGGTTAACCCACATTATGCAAGGAACCACATGTAGCTAGGGAATAAAGTGATAAGCCCATTGTATTGGATGCATTGTATTGAGAGACCCATGGTAACTACCCATGGTATTGCCTGTATGAAACCTATATAGAGGCTAGAGACTCTCCATTGAGAGATTTCAAGGACTATTGTATTGACAAACATATGGATTGTGGAGTGATCTCCTTCCTTAAGGAGTGAATGTATGGTGTTGCCATACCTCAAGGGTTTTGATATTAATGAAGCTCTAAAGTTTTATCTTCTATGGTGTTATTTCTTGGGCATATTTTGCATTTTATTATATTTGCAGGTTAGATCTACTACACTTCCTCTGTCCTTCGCTTGCTTTTCCCTGGCTCTTGGAGCTTGAGTACTAGTAGAAAATGATGAAATTAGTGACTAAAAAAGTTAGTCACAACAATTATTTCAAGCGAATTACTATTAAATTTGAGCAATTTTAAGTGATCGAACTAAAAATGACTAACTTAAACGAATAATTTAGTTTATGGATAAAATATATGACTAGATAATAAGCGACCAAACTAAAAGTGACTAATTTAGTGTAGGGCTAAAATATATGACTAGATAATAAGTGACAAAATTGATAATGATTAACATAAATGACTACTATAGTCCAAGGATAAAAATATGACCAAATAATAAGTACAACAAGTATATGAATTAGTCATTTAAGTTAGTAATTTTTAATTGTGTCACTCTAGAAATGGAAAATTGCAATTTTGATACTGAAGTGTTTCATTTCACTACAAGGGTATTTGAATCCATCCACATTGTTAAAATTTAGAGACAAAGGGGTTTTTGAATCTATCTATAGTGTTAAAATTATAAATACCATTTTGTCTCTAAATTTTAACAATGTAGATGGATTCATATATTCTCAACATTAGTTTGACCTTCCTTCGTTGTTGGGGCAAGGCTCTCCTTCACTAGTTCGTCTAAGGAGGGCAAGGGCAATGGCACTTGAGATGAAGGACAAGGAAAAAAACAAACTAGAGAAAGTCGTAACTTCTGAATCTTCTGAAAACCCTAAGAAAGTCATAATACATTGCCTTTCTCTGATCTCTAGGATGAAGGGGAAACCAAACTCAAAGCTAGACAACCCTAAGAAGAGTTTTGCATCCCCTCATAAATGCCCATCAGCTCTAGGTTAGCTGAAACTATTATCGTGGTCAATTAATACAAATCTATATTAATATAAAGCCATATTATTCTATAAATAATTCTACAGATACATGCATTACAAAAATATGCACAAATTGTAATAACACATTCTCATTCTTAGAATGTGCACACATTATTATTAGAAAACCATACATACTAACAATTCATGTGGCCCTTTATGTAAAATAACATGCCATGGCTCCCATATCCAAGTTGAAATCTAGGTATCCCTTAAAGAGTATCTATGTGGTTGTTTGAGGGTTACTTCATGTTTGAGGTACCTAGCCTAGTTTTGGTTATGACATGGCAGTGAAGTGCAACACATGTGATACAACTGGTTGGTGGTCATGCTTAACTAGTAAGGTCACGTTGAAGATGCTTGGTGAGCATGTTTCTTGAGTGGTATTAAATACTCAAGTGCAATAAAAATTCTAGCCCCATGACAAATGGTATTAAATCCATGTTTGAATGCAAAATTGTGGAATTTTTCTTCACTATCCACACCCATTTCATTAGAGAAGTTCATGGGGCTATATTGATGAGGATGTTAACAATTCAATTTGGGAAGAATGTAAGGACCTTCCTCGAGGTGCCATTGGAAATGTTATCATATATAACATGCTAAGAAAACATGATAAAGGGTGCATGACTAGTTTATATGTTTCATAGCCCTGATGACCGACTCACAATGATCCCCGAGACATTTAGGATGATGTACTAGTTCGGTGTGGACTAGGAGGATGAAGGATGTCTAACCTAACAAGTATGGGTGATCAATGAAGTGTTGCAACACAAATTCACCAAAAGATAACACAATCTGGAAATGTGTTTGATAGTGTGTTAGCCATGGCAAGACAACATAGTTGATGAGTGTATTGAAGGTAAGTGGAAGCTTGTTTCCACTACATACATGACCTTTAGAGAACAACAAGAAGTTGGTCTAGATGGAGACACCACAGTCTTACACTAGGTGGTTAGTTAATATACTACACTAGAATTATATTATATTGAGAATTAACTAAACTAGAATTATATTATAATGAGCATCAACGAATGGCACATGAATTGCCCTATGCAAACTTATCTTCCTCCATCTCTACTCATAGAACATGACAATAATTTTTGGCTCTTCATTATAAATTTTTAGCTGGAGGAACTCATAATTACCCGCTAAAATTTGAAAAACGGATGCCTCCACATGAACACGTGATAATTCCACTACTCTTGACTTCCAATGCCTATCATTTCTATGACCTATACCCTAGGTGTTTGGGTTATTTTAAAAGGATATATTGTCTCCACTCCCACAACATTGTAGTTTGATTTCCCTCTGTGTGGATTGTCTATTGAAAAGCATGGGTATATATGGTTTCTCACGGTCATGAAGCCTTACATTGAGGTTGTCCACATTAGAAAATACGCATGAAAATGAGTAAGCATGATGTGATTTTAATATATTATATGCAATCCCCAATGCCTACAGCCAGATGAAATGGTTACTTTTACTTAATCCTAAATAATGTTTCTTGTTATTTATTTATTTCAGGTGGACATTGATGATACTCATGGCATCACAAGGGAGGTAAGCCCATTTCCACACATAAGTTAAACATCTATATATTTTTGGGTGTAGTTTTAGTGGCCATGCCACTAAAATTTTCGTGAATCAATATGCCACATGTAATTACCCACTGATGGTTCGTAAGGGGGCATGCTTTCACTCTTGTCAGATGCCTCTAGGTCTTGGGTCATTAGCTTGTTTCCTCACGTCCAAAGAAAACGAACTCTAAGCCAAGAAAAAAAAGTGTTACGACATATTCCAGGCCTGGAATTTTATCCATTCTTATATCAATTATATTTTCTTTAAGACTAAATATGTGTGAATTTTTAAAAACATTTAAATTGATTTATATTCCATTTACCAAATTTAAAAATGATATAAATTATATCAATATTTTTTAATTTACAAAATAGAAAAAATATTTAACATGACTACCAATTTAAAAATCATATAAGAAAAAAAAATCCTCCTGCCACAATTAATTGTCTTCCTCGAAACCAGACTCGTGGTTAGGCTACCAAATGTGGAAATTTTGCATTAATGTTGTTGTATACCTAATATCCCAACTCCAACTTGAATACAAGCCATATAAATTTTCAGAGTGGCCGCACAAGTGTAAGGGTCACTTCTCAGGAGTTAACTCCAATTCCGGATTTCAGGGACTCATGAACTTCGAATTTGAAGCTTTCCTTAGGCCACAGGAGATATTCAATTTTTATTTTTTATTTTTCGTTTCCATTTGAAACAAAATTCCTTAGAAATGGAGGGTATCTAGATCGAAAATCTCCGCATCAAAAGTTTCCAGTGTTCTTAATTTCATATGTCAGGGCCCTCGCTATAGAATCACCTTACACCCAACTGCATCCTTTTCAACGTGAAGGTGACTACATAGTAAAATGGGGAAAAAGCGTACAAATATATACAGAAGGCCAAAATGGCCACTGCTAGCAGGCCAGAGGAAATCGTAGATGGATTGGTGTGTTCCCTTCCATACCTTACTCATGCAAATTTTAATTTTTTCAAAATTTTGAGGCACGGGGGAGTTCAGATAAAGCTTTTCTATAGCAATGATAATCAGGTCAATACATGTGTCTTTGGCATAATGACATATGATTTTTTCACACCTGGAATGACCACAATAAATTCAAAATCGTAACTTATTTTGATTTTGCAAAATCCAAATTTCTGATGTCTGTTTAACCCTTTTTGTGGTTGAATGCTATAGTCACCATTGGAACACTTGATCTTGAAGTTGGTTATCTAAAGTATTTTAGTGTTTGCTTTAAACTCAAGGCACATTAGAACTGGCGTGAAAACATTACGAAGTACAAGAAAATTCTTTTCATGAAAATTAGAAAGTTGATGCTTTGCTATAGCTGCAAGCACATGAAAACCTCCTCCTATTCCTAAACTGGAGCATTAAATAGAGATGAGATATAGGCCCTCTATCCCAGATAATATAAGACACTAGTAGGTGTTTGAAGATGATCAACAGATAATAAGATTATTTGAAATAATAAAGAAGTTATCTACCACACAGATTGACCAGGAGAATAAAGCACCTGATAATTAGCAGTTTACTAATGAAGAAGATGATCCCAGAACAAAGTTATTGAATCAGATTGCAGGCCACAAAATCTTTCAGTTAAAGACAAACTTTATACCTAAATGTATTTTCCCTTTAGAACAACTCTTTGATAGGAATGATGTGCCAATCAAGCCAACAGTCAAGCCCGAGTCTAACAATGTAGATCCACATAATCTTGGTACATCAGATGATCCAAAGTGTATAAATCTGTCCAGATATTTAGAGGAGGTAGACACCAATAAATACTTGGATCTGTTTCAAGAGTTTAAGGATGTTGTGCTTGGTCCTATGAAGATTGAAAAACATATGACACCTCCATCTTCCAGCATAAGATACAACTTAAAAAAGGAACTAAGCCCTCATTGCACTATTGGATCTAAACCTTTTGTAGCCCACCTTCTTATTTCATAACAGTTATCGGGGTTCCTATTGCACTTAGCCCTCACTTACTTATTGGACCTTAGCCTTACCTTCCTGAATGTATACCCAAAAATGATCAAAATATCTCATACTCTATCCCAAAAGGAAAAGGAAGAATGCATGTAGATGTTCAAAATGTTTGAGTATGTGTTCATGGAAATATGAAGATCTCAAGACTTATGATCCTACCATCTTCTAGCATCAGATCCCCCTCAGAGGAAACACCAAGCCTTATAGGTAGGAACGAAGAAATGTGAATCCCATACTGCGCCCTAAGGGGTTTAGCCACTCTATGAAGGAAGTGGAGCAAGGACCGGTCTTATACCAAACTATTATGTCCTTTAATACAAATACCCCGTTGGAGTCCCTACATCCATCCCTTCGAGGAGTAGTAGCAGAGCCCACTTCATTTCGATAACCACTAACGGCAATGCTAGCTGCATCTAAGTTAGTTCGAGCAGATTGAGTGGGAAAACCCGTGAATGTGCCGGTTGATGATGCTAATGACCCAATTATCCCAGAAGCAATTGAAGTAGCACCCGTTGAAACACCTATTGAAGTTTCTCTAACAGTTGCATCCGTTGAACCAGTTGCTGACCCAGAATCCGTTGATCCAGTTGCTTAGTCACCGGTCCCAGTTCAAGTGAGAGAGCCAGTCCCAGTAGTTGGAGATATAGATCCCGTGCCAATATACTGAATGAAATTGGATCCCGCAAAGGCAGGAGCGGAGCCCGTTTATTATCAACCAATAGTTATAGATTGAGAGCCAGGACATGATTATGACTTTCATAGGCATTCCTTAGGTTGCAAAGACAGAGTAAAAAAGCAGTGAATTAGACATTTGACTTTTATTTAGGTATAATAAGTCAATTTCCTAAGTGTTGGGCAGCCTTGAGCGACATATAAATTTTCACATTGCCGTAATATCGCTAAGCTCCAATGCCAGTGTAAGCTTGTCTAGCATCCCTTCCATATGGGTCGATTTGTACTGGTCTTTAACTACTACTGAGCCAAACCTTAAGATTGAGATCCCACACCTGTTGATCGGGGACTGTAGAGTTCACAAGCGGAATAACTAAGTAAAACACACAGAACACACAACAAAAACACGCATAAAAACACATATTTTAACGTGGTTCACCCAACCAATCTGGGCTACGTCCACCTAACAGGGCATCGACAATCTCATTCAACAACTGGAGAAATACAATAGCAGAGTTTCTCATCTGCTCATCTCTTCCACTCACCTCACATTCCTCATCATGCTCACTTGCCTCTACAGGCTTACATTTTATAGCTGTGAATGGAAACAGAATAATAAATTCACTCACAACAAATATAGGATGCATTAACTCCTCATCAGAAATAGATGGAGTCAATTCAGCAACAAATCCTATTGTTGTCACCTACATGAGATTTTCTCCAAAAATAATTAAAAGAAAAATCTCAACAATCTCCACCTTGACAACAATTAGCCTGATACCTTGTTCCATTATTATTTTTATCTTTTTTGCAAGCCAAGAGAAGCTAGACACCATCGTAGCTTCTCTAACAGAACTGGTTTCGTGAACATGTCTGCACAGTTTTCCTTTGTATGCACCTTTTCAAGAGAGACTCCCCTTTCAGTGATAACCTGTCTTACAAAATGATACTTGATAGGTATATGCTTTGATTTACTATGATAGGCCGGATTCTTAGCCAAATGAATTGCACTTTGACTATCACAAAATAACTTAATGTTGTCCTGTAACCTACCAAACTCACCAAACAAACCTTTCAACCAAACTGCTTCTTTGCAAGCATGTGAAGCAGCTATGTATTCTGCTTCTGTAGTGGATAAAGCAACAACGTTCTGTAGCTTTGACATCCAGCTAATAGCTCCACCTGCAAGAGTAAAGACATACCCTGAAGTTGACCTTCTCTTATCCAAATCACCTGCAAAATCAGAATCAACATACCCGCAAACAAATTCACTACTCCTGTTATAAGTGATACAGTAATCACTTGTGCCTCTCAGATATCGAAGCACCCATTTCACTGTTGACCAGTGTTCTTTTCCTGGATTTTCCATATACCTGCTGACAACCCCAACTGCATGTGAAATATCTGGTCGAGTACAAACCATCGCATACATCAAACAACCTACTACATTGGCATATGGAATTCGAGACATATATTCCTTTTCTTCATTAGTGCTAGGACATAAACTTGAAGAAAGCTTAAAATGGGAAGCAAAAGGGACTGAAACATGCTTCACATTTTTCATACCAAACCTCAAGAGTATTTTCTCAATATAATTCTTTTGTGATAGCCATAGCTTACCATTTCTCCTGTCTCTGAAAATCTCCATACCCAAAATCTATCTTTCTGCTCCTAGATCTTTCATATCAAACGTCCTAGCCATCTGAGCCTTTAACCTGTTGATCTCTGTTATGATTTTGCTTGCTAAAAGCATATTGTCAACATACAACACTAAGATAATGAACATGCCATTACTTAATTTCTTAAAGTAAACACAATGATCATATTCACTTATATAATTTTGACTCATCATGAAAGAATCAAATTTCTTGTACCATTGTCGAGGCGACTGCTTCAGACCATACAATGATTTCTTGAGCATGCAGAAAAATTTCCTATTGCGATTTTGAACAAACCCTTCTGGTTGTTCCATGTAAATCTCCTCATCTAAATCTCCATGTAAAAATGAAGTTTTAACATCTAGTTGCTGTAATTCTAAATCAAGTAAAGCAACTAATGCTAACACAATCCGAATTGAAACAATTTTTACAACTGTTGAAAATATCTCATGAAAGTCAATTCCTGCTTTCTGAGAAAAACCTTTCGTGACCAGCCTTGCTTTGTACCTGTCCTCTGTATCATCAACACCCTTCTTCAATTTGTAAACCCACTTACATCCCACAATTTTCCTATCTTTGGGAAGTTCTACCAGATCCCATGTGGAATTCTTGGCTAATGCCTTCATCTCGTCCTTCATAGCCTCTTTCCACCTACCACTGTTAGAACCTTCTATATCATCCTGATAGCACAAAGGTTCATCATCGTTAGCAGTTAAAGCAACTGAAGTAACATAATCATCATACCTTTTAGGAAGACGTCTGATTCTCGTAGACCTCCTTAAAGATATTTCTGGTACTTCCACAATTTGCTGATTATTATCTATAGAAACTTCTTCATGATCAGTATCTGAAACACGTTCATGATCTGCATTTGAAACTTGTTCATGATCTGAATATGAAACTTGTTCATCTGGACTATCATCAGTATTTGAACTGGTTTCAAACTGAATGTGTTGAAGCTTAGGTACATTCTTCTGTTTCAATTTATCATCTACATCTAGATTTTCAAGTGAAGATTCATTAAATTTAACATCTCTGTAAATGATGATCTTGTGAGTAGTAGGATCCCACAACCTATATTCCTTAGTCCCATCACCATATCCAACAAAGATATATCTTTTTGATTTAGGATCTAATTTAGAACGCTGATGTTTCAGAACTAGAGCATATGCATCACAACCAAAAACTTTCAGTTTAGAATAATCACATGGATAACCTTTCCATACCTCTTGAGGAATTTTGCATCCTATCATAGTTGATGGTGATCGATTTACCAAGTAACAAGCCGTAGAAACCGCTTCTGTCCACAATTCCTTTTGCAAATTGGCGTTACTGAGCATACTTCTTGCTCTCTCTAAAAGAGTCATGTTCATGCGTTCAACAACTCCGTTTTGTTGAGGAGTATATACAGTGGTTTTATGTCTTTCGATCCCAGTGTCCTTGCAATAATTATCAAATTCCTTTGAAGTGAACTCACCACCATTGTCAGTTCTTAAACATTTAATGGTTCTTCCAGTGATGTTTTCAACTAATGCTCTAAACTGTTTGAAAACTATGAACACATCAGACTTCTTCTTTAACATGTAGACCCACACTTTTCTAGAGAAATCATCAATAAAAGATACAAAATATGACGATCCTCCATATGAGGTTGTAGGAGATGGACCCCAAACATCAGAATGGATATAATCAAGGATTCCCTTACTAGTATGTTTTCCAGCTTTAAACTTCTGCTTGCTTTGTTTCCCAAACAGACAATGTTTGCAGAAATCTAACTTAGAATATTTTAAACTAGGAAGTAACTTACGATCAGATAAAATTTTTAATCCTCTTTCGCTCATATGGCCCAACTGTTGATGCCATAGACGAATAAAATTACTGTCGTTTATAGATACTGTAGAAGCATGATCTGAATTTGTTCTTCCTTCTAACTGAAAAAGATTTCCAACCTTCTTTGCTTTCATTACTAGTAAAATTCCATTATAAACTTTCATTACTCCACCTTGAATAAAGGTTTTATATCCATTAGTGTCTAGTACTCCTAGTGAAATGAGGTTTTTTCTTAGTTCAGGTACATGTCTTACATCAGTTAGAATTTTATTTGTCCCATCAAACATTTTAATCTGGATGCTTCCAATTCCCACAATATTACATGAGGCATCATTTCCCATATAAACAACTCCATCATTGATTGATTTATAAGTTTTAAACCACTCTATATGAATGCACATGTGATTTGACGCACCAGAATCTAACAGCCAATGTTGATCATGATTAGACAAACTAACTGATAACACTTCATCACTCATACCTGAAATCGATGCCGAACCTGTATCTGTCGTGTTTGCTTCTTTCTTCTCTGTCGAAGATTCTCCTTTGGATGTTTGCTGTCTCTTCCAACAGTCCTTCTTCAAATGTCCTGATTTGCCACAAAACCAGCACTTTACCTTACTCTTCTTCCCTTTCGATTTTGACCACGAGTTGTTGTGCTTATTGAAGCGTCTTTCTTTAGAACGACCTCTGACCATCATTGCTTTTGATGTAGAGGTTTCTGAATTTGACCTCTTCCTTGTTTCTTCAGAAAAAAAATCTCCAACAACATCATCAAATTCAAGGGTTTCTGATGAACTAAGACTTATAGAAGTAACAAAATGATCCCATGACTCGGGCAACGAGCATAATAAAGTTACAACTTTATCTTCTGATTCAAATTTTACTTCTATACTTTCTAATTGCACTAGGAGAGTATTAAAGGTATTTAGATGATCAGTTATTGTCATACCTTCCTTCATGCGCAAGCTGTACAATTTCCGCTTTAGAAGAATCCTATTGGTTAAGGATTTTTTCATGTACAACTTTTCAAGCTTTGTCCATAAACCACCAACAGTTTTCTCTGACATGATGTTAAACAAAACATCATCTGCCAAACACAGTCAAATGCCGCTCAGTGCTCTTTCATCCAAGTCACTCCCTTCATCATCTGTCATGGTATAAGGCTGTTTGGCTTTTCCCAACAGCGCCTTTGCCACTCCTTGTTGCACGAGTAGATCATACATCTTCACTTTCCAGATCTCGAAGTTGTTTTTGCCATTGAACTTCTCGATCTCAAAACGGGCACTTTGTGTTTTTTCCATGTTGTGTCACAAAAAATCTCCAATTACAACTTTTAATAAATGAAGTTTTTGTTAATGGAAATGCCCTTCACCTTATAAAATGCCTTTCCCTTAATATCATGGCATACAAAAAATCGATTTAATACAAGATCGATTTTAAATGGATTAACCAAATTGATTTATTTAAAGAACTTCAAATCGATTTAATTTTAAAAAACCACCACTCAAATCTATACAAATCGATTTATATAAATCGATGTTGAAAAACTTCAAATTGTTTGTTCTTTTTTTTTTAAAACATTCCACTAAGAAATGATTTGAATGGCATTAAAAAAAAACTTTGGCATTCCTCACTTTGTTGAACCAATGTGCAAAACGACATTCAACTTGATTTTCTCACCCTTCTACTCAGCGTTCAATACGCATAGACCGAACAAACAAAAAACAATCGTAACTGTGCTGAGGGTGAAGATCTGCTTACCATGCATATGGCATCTCCAGTCAAACAGTCAACGATGCATCGGCTCTCCAGTTCACGGCTTCTTCACATGCAGCAAATCGATTTTTCAATGGTTGATGTCACAGCTTGTCTCCACTGCAGCAAATCCGACCTACGTAACATATCTTCACTGTCTTAGTTGTCACGGCCTTACGTAACAAATCTTCATGGTCTTAGCTGTCAAACACAATTTTTTTTTTGCATTGCTGCAGATACGTCGATTTCTAATGGCGTTGTTTCTGCACAAGTTATTCTTCTTGGAGCTGGAAAAATTCGAATATATTCGCATAAAACTGATAACTCGTTAGCCTTCTTGAAAATTCCAGTCCGCATCTTGGAGAACTTTGCCTGTCATCTTGTGGCGTTCACTATTTTCTTTATTTCTCGCTTCACTCGCCCCATCTGCCTGCCTGATCTTCTTTTTCCCAAAGGCACGGATGAAGTAGATCACAAGGCCTCCCTTACGCTTCGATACCAAGTGTAGAGTTCATCAGCGGAATAACTAAATAAAACACACAGAACACACAGTAGAAACAAGCATAAAAACACAGATTTTAACGTGGTTCACCCAACCAATCTGGGCTACGTCCACCTAACAGGGCATCGGCAATCTCATTCAACAACTGGAGAAATACAATAGCAGAGTTTATCATCTTCTCATCTCTTCCACTCACCTCACATTCCTCATCATGCTCACTTGCCTCTACGGGCTTACATTTTATAGCTGTGAATGGAAACAGAATCATAAATTCACTCACAACAAATATAGGATGCATTAACTCCTCATCAGAAATAGATGGAGTCAATTCAACAACAAATCCTATTGTTGTCACCTACATGAGATTTTCTCCAAAAATAATTAAAAGAAAAATCTCAACAGGGACCAGGTTCCCTTTTATCAGTACATAATCCCGCAGAGATAGAAGCTATAGTGGGAGCAGAGGTGGGAGAGACAGTAGAGTCCAAATCAAATCCCTCGGGCCCTAACACATTGCTATGATGCAGAATGTGATGTAGCACCTCACGAAGCATTCCTTTTGGTTCAAGATTAAGATTCATAGCCATTCATTGGAAAGTTGCCCCGAAAGATGCATATTATTAAGCTGCAAAGGTGGTTGCTTTATTATAAGTAATATAAGTAAGATAGGCAAAAGTATCAAGGGTGGTGTGGATACGGTTATATAAGATGATTCAAATTAAGTCCTAGTCCCAGATAAAGATCCACCATTTGCAGAGTGAATTCCAATTCAAGAGCCTGCAGGGTACCTTCTGTAAGAGCTAGTTTGAAAGCCATAAGCAAAGGCAGAAGTAACGGAGTAAATAAAAGAGTCAATCGATAAAGCCCCATAACTTTCATAAACATTCATAGAATAGACGGGTGGAGTACTAACATAGAGACATGAACGGGTGCCCACAGACCAATCATATCTACTCCTGCATACACTCGAGCATGGATACAATGAGGAGATAGCATGATAACTGGTCACTCGCTTCCCATGAAAGAGAATCTCTGGCAGAATAATAGTAACCTTGCTACTATTTTAGGGGGGGCGGGAGCAACGACCGTTAGTTTCATGTCCCAACCACTTAATCATGCCTCTGGGTATTGAACCTTGGCTACTTCCAAGTGATTTTCTGTCAAAATCACATAGGACTTGAAGGGAAAACTAAATATCACAAGCACTTTTAATCAGCTAAGTCCAAATCTCCAAAGAAGTTAATGGTCAAGTTCAATGCAAGGTTTCTCTATTTAATCTTTCTTTTGCATAGACAACTACGATTTTGCAAAGATTTCCATTGTATGTTGTTGCTAGAATATTATTTGTAGAAGGGAATTATTTCTCAAATAAAAGGATGTTAGGACTAAGGTAAAAAGTTAAAACCTCTCCAACTCTTGATGTAACCTCAGATGGTTGAAGAAATTTGTTGCTGGAATTCTCTGGTTATAGTTTTTCATTCATAGTTTGAAGTTTTTGTAACTAAGAAAGTAGGTTAAGTGTGGTATGTTCTAGCTCCTTGATTTCGTGGTGAAATTAGATTTGAAGATATGACATGTTGTTAGTTGATTTTTGATGTACCAATTCTAATTTATGCAAAATTTTCCTTCTAAATAGACTTTCTTTGACAATTTTTTACAAACAATTAGACTGCAATAATTTCATCAAACACTTGGTGTGTGTAGGTTTTAACCCTGAACAGAAATTATCTACACACGAATCTTGTAACAGAAAATAAACAATAGCGAGAGCATCAAACATAAAACAGATAAACACAGAGATTTTCCCCTGGATCCCAAATCGGGACGACCAGCTTGATTTTTCATTATATTCCTTTTAGTGTTACAACACACATATATATACATGCCAAAGCATACATAAGCCCCAATCCATAAACCCTGGATTAGAACATAACCGTAGTTCCCTTGACCGGATCTACAAAAATACCAGGGGCCGAAAACCATCGTACCCCAATACCATGTGCAAAACCATGCACAAAACCATGGACGCAGACTACTCGCCAGAAATTAAGGACCAAAAATTTTAGTAGAAGCTGTGAGAAGGACCACAGAAAAGGGGAGCTCGCCCCCTATGACTATTACAGTTGTGCCCGGGTATACGCCGAGGCTATCGCCCTCTTTTATACCCACACGTGCTTAGTCGTGGAGAAGAATATAACACATACCCGATAGTGTGTGCACATTGAGGAAATGCAAAAGAGAAATAAGAGGCAATCATTAATTTTATTGCTTAAGTCAGAACTATTACAATATAGGTTACCATGGATGTATAAAATTTCATCTTTAAGGGTTTCTGAGGCACTCAAGTAGTTTGCTAAATGTGTTTATAGTGGAAATAGTGCTTGCTTCAAATGGAGCATCCACTTAATGTCCTTCAACAAAAGTCATCTTTAAATCATTAGGAAAAGAATGATGAAACACCACTAACAAAACAAGTGATTACATTATTGAGAATGGAGAAAAAAAAAATTGCTTATTAAAAATTGTGACATTTGTGGTAGTAAAAATGATCCACTTAATGACAATGGTATAAAATGAGTGTGCATATTCTATAAGATTCCATACTTTAAGCATATAACCATTAGGCAAGTAATAAAAATTTTCATAGATGATACAAAAATGTCTTCACACATAACCTTTTATTGGATGCCCTGACAAAACAACTCTTGGTGTTGCATAGCCGCCTAGTAAGCTTTAATAGTAGATACAAAAATGTCATAAAGGCTTAAACACCGGTACATCAACAAATATACAAAAATTTCATAAAGGCTTAAACACTAGTACATCAACAATTGTGTCAAAATTTATGTCTAGGGTTATCTTCCTCCATTGCTTTATCATAACCATTATGCAACAACCAAAATCATACAAATATCAACGAAACTACTATGCAACAACCAAAATCATGCCAATATCAACAACGAGATGTCTTTTTCTTTCAATAAGATCCACCATGAGCCCATATTTACAAACTCCACTCAAAATCCTTATGCAAGGCACGCTTATAAATCCTGGTAAGCAAGCTAAATATCCTTCATAACTCAATTGCGAAAGTTCATGCCGTGTAGTAATAGGGCTCCATACAAATTTTACTCATGAACATCATTGAATGGATACCATGGATGCCATACTTTCATCTTTAATGTTTTTTTGAGGCACTCAAGTAGTTTGCACAAATGTATTTATTGTGGAAATCATGCTTAAATCAAACTAGAGCATCCATATCGTCAATAAAATTCACATTTAAACCATTAGGAAGAGAATCATGAAGCACCACTAACAAAAAAAGTGATTACATTATTGAGAATGGAAAAAAAAATATAGTTTATTGAAAATTGTGACATTTGTGGTAGTAAAAATTATTCACTTAATGATAGTGGTGTAAAACAAGTTTGCAAATTCTATAAGTTGCCATTATTCAGGCATATAACCATTATGTAAGTAATAAAAAGTTTCATAGTAGATATAAAAATATCTTTGCATATAACCTTTTATTATATGCCCTGACAAAGCAACTCTTGGTGTTGTATAGCCACCTAGTAAGCTTTAATGTCATATACAAAAATTCCGTAAAGTCTTAAACACTGGTACATCCACAAAGACACAAAAATGTCATAAAGGCTTAAACACTATTACATCAAAAATTATGTCAAAATTTATGTCTAGGGCCAACTTCATCCACTGCATATTATAACCACTATGCAACAACCGAAATCATGCCAATATCAACAAAACCATTATGGAACAACCAAAATCATGCCAATATCAATAATGGGATGTCTTTTTCTTTCAGTAGGAACCACCATGAACCCATATTTACAAATTCCACTCAAAATCCTTATATAAGACACACTTATAAGTCTCGGTAAACAAGCTAAATATCCTTCATAAATCTGTTATGAAAGGTCATGTTGTGCCCTAATAGGGCTCGATACAAATTTTACTCATGAACATCAAAAAATTCCACATAAATTGCACCATGCAAACTTATCTTCTTCCATTCCCACTCATAGAACTTGACAATGATTTTTACTCAATCCATCATGTATTTGGCTCTTCATTATAATGTTTTAGCTGGAGGAACTCGTAATTCCCCTGCTAAAATTTGAAAAAAGGATGCCTGCACATGTACACACAATAGTCTCACTACTCTTGACTTCTAATGCATATAATTCATATGACCTAAACCTTTGGTACTTTAGTTATTTTCAAGGGATATTGTCTACACTCCCACTATGTTGTACCTTGATTTCCCTTTGTGAAGATTTTCTATTGAAAAGAATGGGTATACAGGGGCTTCTCAAGGTCATGAAGCCTTACATTGAGGCTGTCGACATTAGAAAATATGCAAGAAAACGAGTAAGAATGATGCCATTTTAACATATTCTCTGCAATTATGAATGCCTACAGTCAGCTGAAATGGTTACTTTGACTTATTCCTAAATGGCGTTTCCTGTGTTTTTTTTGTTAGGTGGGCATCAATTCTTACTCTTGGATTCACAAGGGAGGTAAGCCCATTTTTTCACTTAAGTTAAACATTTATATTTTTTGGGTGTATTTTTTATGGGCATGATGTTGAAATTTTCCTGGATCAACCTATTCATGCAGTGTGGAGATCTATCAGCAAGCTGTGAATACCAGAAACTCGAAGCTCCCCTAATTGCAACATTTCATGCATAAGATCAGCATGCTTCGGTAGTACGAGGTGACTACATTCCTTGTGTTTTATGGTGGTCATCTCCCATAAAAAATAACAACAAAAGAAGAACGCCAGAGGTCTGTTTATTCTCACCAATCTGGGGTTTTCTGTTATTATTGAGAAGCTCAAAATAGAGATCTACATGTTATATACACGCTCTAGGGAAACTAATAGATAATTTTTTGTTAATGGGTTAACTTCTGGGTCCCTTATCAATATCAGCTTTGATAAAAAGAGGTTTTTTTGTTACTTTCACTGCGTAAAACCTAACATGTATATTAGTGCCATTGACATCTAATAAATGCTAAGCCATTTTAAATCAAAACAATCTCTCTCGATTCATCCATGCATCTAAGGAAAGTGTATAAAATCTAGCCCCTGCTTTTATCTTTTAGTAAAACCATCTGAAAATTGAATAGTTATAGGGTCCAACATCGAGAATTCATTTTTTTAGTTACCCTTTCTCCTTGCAAATATTAAAAATTCTATAGGAATTGGACAGTGACCAACTTTATCATTTGTGAGACACTTCGAACAGATATGTAGTATAACCAATGTTCCTTGAGGATAGACTGCTTGTGGCGTAAAAAACCTCCATAAGACATTTCCAACAATTTTTGGTTTCCCAAAATAGCTGCAGTTTCCATCTGTTAATCCTATTTCATAAAAAAATCATGCGGTGAATACTTGTTTTCTTAATGTCCAATTATTAAAACTATCAAGGGCAAGCTTTCTTTGCATCCTAAATCAGGAAACTAATATGGTATTAAGTACAAATCTATACCTATTAGATGAAGATTTTAGGGATATCTTATTCTTCATTGGGATAATTTTTGGAGGTTTCCTATGGGACCATACTAGTGAATTACTTTTGGTCCCTAAGCCACTTTCGGAGTTCAAAATTTGTTGCACACTTTTAAATTTAGTATTTGTAATATGAAGAGAGTGTTTCATTTTTTTATAAACTACTTGCTATAGATATATACAATTTTGTCTGTAAATTGTGAAGTATAAAATCTAATCTCATTTAGCTATTAGTAGATTGAGCAAATGATATGGCCTTACCATAAAAAAATATTGTAATTATTTGATGTTTTATCTTTCTTGGGAGGAATATATTTCCTAAAAGCTAAAGAACCAGTGTGAGAGGGAGAATTTAAAGTGCTGTTAGTACATTCGAGATTTTTTTGGGAAATAAAATATGGATTTGAAGTGCATGTGAACCACATTCGTTTTATTGCTACTATTTCTTGCGCTAAAGTTATACTTGCCTACAGTCAGTGATGTTCTGCTTCATCTATTTTCATAGAGGGTAGTACATATTACACCATCTATTATCACTCATTAGTTTTAACAGTTTCATTGATAGGGTTCTACATATCATTCACCTAGTTTCATGTTGTCTCATAGTTATTTTCATGAAATTTCAAAAAATATTCATATGATGATGTCTACACTAAGTCTAAACCCACCTCGAGCCATGTCATATCAGTCAATTCTACCTCATGTTATTTAGTTTTCATTCCCATGCTTTTAAATCAGAAACATATTCCACTTGTCAGTTTTACATAGTTTCGTAGTGAATTATATGGAAAAATCACTTGATTTACCGCTATGAGAAACTACTGACGAGTTCTGTAGAAATGCACTTAAGCATTTAACTTCGATTTTTCCACTAGCGGCTTTTTCATGATGACATTAGCGATGTGAGGTGTCAAATTTTGATGGATGAAGACAAAGGTGAGGTCATGCGAGTTAGTTATCATAATTCCCAAGTATGCAAGGTCGTATCTTTTGAAATCATTTTCTCTTATGGTCACATGTGTCATCTTTTCGCCTCGAATTGTCAAATTACCTTTTAAGCTTTCAGTGTTAAGCATCATTGTCATGATTAAAGGTTGGTTCAACTACTTGAAGTAATTGAATTTGTTCAATTTTGATTATGCAGGTGTCATCAGCAAGGAGGCAGAAAGAAGTATAAAGCATCAATGGCATCGAAGAGGAAAACAAACAAGGGTGGTTATTGCGTAAGGTATGAGCCTATGTATTTGAAGTTTCTGAATGAATATCCCAGTGCTATGGAGGCTTTCAGGAAGGTAGGTTGCCTACAGTTCTACCAAAAACTACATAGTTTCCATGTCCAGGTATCCAAATACTTTGCAACAAATTTTAAAGGGACAACATCAAAAGTTGGAGTTTTGAATCTCACAGTATCACCAGATGTCATCTCCCAAACTACATAAATTCCCAGAGGTGGTGAAGAATGGTTAAAAGGCACAAAATTCAGAATGAAAGGTTGTGAAGAGTTTCTCAGAAAACACTGACCCAGAGGGTGACATGACAAATGGCATCCCCAAAGGGTTGTATGAAAAGAAATTTTGCAAATATGTTGGTGATGGTGTTACATCTAAAAGCAATCCCTTGGATGTGATAAGGAATCCGTGCTTAAGACATTTTTAAATATATGTCACAAATTTAAGAAATCATATGGTCTTTGTTAAGCACCTTTGGAAATTAATTATTTATAACCCTCAATGATCTGATATAATGAAAGATTTCACAATGCCATTATCTGCTAATATTACTTGAAATGGAAGGAAGAAAATGGAATGGAAACTTAAAATGATATGCTATATAACAGAATCTATCACTTTATATCTCAAAAAGAACTTTATAGAGAGAAAATAGTTGGAGTGAAGGAGCGCACATTAAGGAAATTTAACTCTTACTTGCAAATTGTAAAAAGAGACCCGCAACTACATTACTTCACTTCATTCACAGAAGAATGAACACATGGTGAAACTGGAAAAATGCATCAACATCAACAGGTGCAAGAAACTTGATTTTCTTTCATTAATTTTCAAAGAAAATTAAATTACAAAGAATTGTAGTCGTAAAGTCAAAACTGAACCTCCTCTTTACATTTCATTATGGAGATACAATGTGAGTTATGCATTGCTGAAAAATTATCATTCTCATTTATTTATCTGTTGCATAAAATACCTTACACAGCAATTTAAGAACTTCATTCTTCAATACATTTTTTTCAAATAACTATACTTCTGGCTTTAGTCTATCTGTACGAATTTGAGACTTGTTTGTGTTACTGTATTCTCGGGTTCTTTGACATTGTCCTTTTGTAGCTGTTGAGGTGTCTTCTAGGTGGATTAATCATCCACGCTCTGCATTCTTCATATCATGATGCACTAGCTTTAGAAGAATTGGTGATTTATGATATTCTAGCCTTTAGAAAAGTTTGTGGTCTCTTTGAAAGTATGACATTCTGTGAACAAGGTTTAACCATTCAAAATGAAAATGCCTCTGAAATTAAAAATTTTGGCTCCCTTTCGGGGTAGTCTTCTCACGGGTATTATCCATTTTACCTTCGCTAGCACTAACAATGGCCTGGGAATCACATGATAAAAAGACTCCACTTTGAGATCCCGGCATATGGCAAGTCCTCTGCCCTTTTTGAGTCCGCTTTACCTTGTCTTCATCTCTTATTGCTCAAGCCCGAGATACCTTCTGTTAGGTCATGGGTTCGATATCATGAGCATGATCGAGAATGAGAATCAATGATTTGAAGATAAGGACGATTCCTTTAGCTTAGAGATTTCCTCCTCTTTTTGTAACAATTGATGTAAAAGATGTTCTTTCTCATTCTCAACCCTCGACCTCTGCTTCCATTGAGTGTTCCCTAGTGGGCAACTTTAATTTATTTTCATCACATTTATCTTTGAATCGACACTACGTAATATTTCTTACAACATACTTATCATTAGCATTTTCTCCAATCTTCAAAATATTATTTTTCAATCCTTTGTTAAGGTTGATAGAGCCTAGAGTTGGCCTTTTCAGTTTCAATTGCTTGATCGATTTTCCTAGCATCTGTTATGCCTTTTGGTATTTTACTTACTGAACTTGGTTAAATCATTAACAATCAATTGCCACATCTTGCATATGTAAAATTAACTTTATCGGAGTAAAGTAATTTTCTTTACATCCATGATCAAATTAGGTTTTGAAACTAGTTGGTAGCCCTACTGTTATTTCAAATGGGTGAAAAATAATAATTTTTAAGTAGTCATTTTCTAAGTCCATGGAAGTAAACGGTCTAGTTTGAGGTAAAGAAGTGATCGAGTATTACACTTATTATTACTTCCATACGGCTTTTATCTTTTGATTCCTCTCTGCTGTCCCCGAAAAATATTGCTTGATCGAGGGATTTGATCTTGAACATCTCGATGTCTTGTAGATGAAGAGTGGTACATTCTATTCATCACCTAGCTGAAGGAGGAAACCGGGCTGAGTGCTTGGTATTTCCTCGGCCAGGTCTTGCCTCTTCTCTGACTCTCCGTTCCTCATCTTTAGAATCAACAAGCGCTTATTTACTTCTTTGGCCCAATTTCTGCGAGATGATAGGGGTACGTATGCGGACCTAGCAGAATACGCCAAAACTTTTGTTGGCCAATTTTCAAGTTCAGGGAGTTATTATCATGAATGAAAGTAGAGTAGCCATTATCAACCCTCTGTTAAATCACCTTGTAGGGGTCCTTGACCTGTTATCCCACTAACCATAAGTGCATATCTTCCAATCCTCTTTGCCCTCATTAAATTCTTGCCTCATATTTACTACAAATGGACCCATAGACATAGAGTGGACACCAACAAATGACCCTTCTTCATTGGAACAAAATATGAACTTGATCTAAGTTAGGACTTTGTCTAATGGTTAATGCAAACAACCTCATAGGGGACAAAACTTGGTAATCTATGAGTTCTACTCTGCTCACTATAACCTAATCTTGAATAATCCTCATATACAAACCAATCCCCAAATTTGACATTATGGCAGGAGACATTCTGAGCTTTGGGCGAGAGAAGCAAGGGGAGGAACACCATTTAAAACCTTATAAGCAATTGGCATAAAAAGAGGTAGCAAAATCAAATATCCCTCCCTCATCTAGTTCATTTCTTATTATATCGATCCCGAGAAAACTCTTTGATTTCCTTTTCTTATTGCATCCCTTATATTCAATCAGAAACGTAAAAATTCCTCTATATTTTGATACGAGAAATAGATAAGTGATAAGTGAGGGGAACACGAAGGACCCGGTGAGGGATAAGATCATGAGCTAAGTATTAAAGCCTCTTGCCCGATGGAGAGGGAATATCCAACACTACTTTAGACTACATCATCATGGCCAAACAATCCAAACAGCTTTGTCAACTTGAGAGGAATCTTCTTTTCCAAGAATCTTTGACAAAAATTGTAACTTGGCCCTGACCTCTGCATCAAATTCTCTAATCGAAATTATTTAACATATGTTGCAAATTTCTCCAAATTCGGCTTCAAGAAGGAGATGACCTAGTTAAATTCTGGTCCTCTGAGGTTATGCATAGAATGCCACCAATGAATCATCGATGCAGATTGAACATAAGACTCGGACTCGGGATAACACGGGGCTTGGTGAATTAATGGGTTGAAAAATGAAGAAAATTTTCACCTACGGAATTCATCACAAAGCATTTACGGGATACAATGTAGACACTAGCTTAGCACAAATTTGGGAAAAAAATATGTTTCGGGATGCATGCGAGAGAACACAGTGGGGCACAGTTTGAATAGACGGGAATTTTTTTCATTCGAAGATAACTGGTGGGAAAGGGTAAATGTTCAATGGTGTAGATGGTGTCTAAGATATCTTATCGGTATCCATGAGAGGGATGTGAAAGCGAAGAGCCGGACAGAAGATTTCTTAGCCATGGAATGATGTAGGGTGGCGAGAAAATGGTATGTGGAAATAACAAATGGAGCGAATGACTTCGAGGGATAGCGAGGGAGAATCGCGGAGACTAATAGACAAAAGAAATACTTGAATCCTTTAAATAAGTGACACGAAGTTCAAACATTAATGTTGAATTAATGATTAAATGGAAAATAACGGTACATACTTGACAATGACGAGGTGAGTTTTGCCCACTAGATGCATCGTCACTTGTGGGGAATGCTTGGGAAGTGAAGAGCTTTAAACGAAGTGCTTCACCCATGAGTGAATAGGAAATTGTCGATTCTTGATGCGCCATTAGTCGAGCGGGGTCAGCTGGAGGCACTTCTCCGGCTAACTGTAGGGTTGTTTGTTTATGAGTTCCCGGTGATCTTCATCGAATGGAACATGCTTTAATCACCACTTATGCTTCCTTACGGGTATTAGTTGGAATTCTCGGTCCCACCTTCACATGCTTCGAAACCATATTAATTGATCAAATATGTGAATTATAAAATGACTTTCATACATATGAAGGATTTTCATTTTATACATATATGTTTTTTTTTAAATTTTGAAAAATAAAATAAAAGAAAATGCAAATGAGCCACGACATACGGCTCACTTGGGTATAGTGTTTTTTGAGATGAAACACTAAGAATCGCAGTTAGTGCCTTCACTTTTGACATGAGTCAAATATTTCTTAGTGGTATATGAGCATTGAACAATCTTGGTATGTACAAAGGTGACGATTGAATTTTTAGTCACAGAAATATTGTTTCGTCTTGTCCATTCTGACTGAGGCTGTCTTGTTGTCCATAGAATATTCTAAAATGAATGTGTTATTTGACCTTGTCTCGAGAAATTCTGTATGGACCATGAGAGGAGGGATCAAATTTACCATGCTTTCCTTTTTCTTCTACTTTGGTGTCCCACCTCGTTACCAAATCTCCTTCTTAAAAAAGAACTTTGCTTTCTATCAAATATAGACTTCATCTTTTATTGATAAGTAATTAAGTTATACTGACTTGTTTCTATTTTCACTTAACAATTACCTTGTTCAATCTTCTTATCAAAGCATTAGGTTCTTCACAGGCTTCTTGAAGGAAAAGAAATCACCCGGTTTGGCCAGCTGAGTAGAAGCAATGCTTGAGTTCCATAAACTATTTCATAGGAGACTTACAGAGTAGATCTCCTGGTAGTAGCTCGATTGCCCAGGAGAAAACTTCAACTTCATATCCTAATCCTTACGATTCTCATTGATTTTCTTCTTGAATTATGACTAAAGTTTTGTTTGAAGACTCTGCCAATCCATTCCCTTGGGGATGATATGCTATGGAGATGTGGTAAATAACATTATATGTTTGACAGATCCGTAAACTGAGAAAGAGCTAAATACTTGGGCATTGCTCGGTCCTGTTTATTTGAACCCGATCAAATCTTGAAAATGTTCTCCTCCGGAAACTTCATCACTACTTGGTCCATTCGCCTTTTTGGTGGGGATTGCTTCAAACCACTTTGTAAAGTAATAGGTAAGCGAGTTAGAATCATAAATTGTCCACTTCATGGTGGATTGATTTCTCAATAAAATCAATCCCCATTGCCTAAAGGCTCTTCAATGAATACTAGGATGAGTAATGGAGCAATTATTTTATTTTCAGCAAACATGGCACTTTTGACAACTTGATCATTACAGCTGCCCATAAGCTGAGGTTGGCCAATTGAAGCTTGACTTGAGAATCTTATGAGTGACCTTCCAGCTATAATATCCTCCACATATACTTTCATGATATTCTTTGGTAACTGGGTAGATTATGTTTTGATCAAAACACAACAACAAAATACAAATAAGATTTTTAGGTATAATTTTCCTTCCAGCAACATATGGTTGATAATTGAGCTTGAAACTCTGTATTTGTTCTATTTAGTGAAGTTGAGGCAAGAAAAGAAACACAAGTAATGCCTGATATCTTTATACCAATCGAACACGGGAATTTATATTGAATACATGTCTTGGACTTGTTCTGGTCTTCTTCATTGACAACTTCCCTTTCTTGGTGCCAATAGATTAATTAAAGGGCTTGAAAATTTGTTTATGTTGTTAGGGTCCTATAATAGCCGGGTTCATAATTTTTGAATTAGAATTTGATTATTCTTGCTAGCAAATATGTACATGCCTTGCTTTACTGTTAGTTGTTTTCCCATATAAAAAAAAATAAAAATGAAAAGAGGGTAAAAGTCCTAAAAGAAGAATCAAGGAATTGAAAAGAAAAGATAAAAAAGAATAAAAAATGGACCCCAAACACAAAAAAAATAGATAAAGAATAAGACATGAAAGTGATGCAAGTCAAAATGCCACTACTATTTACTTTTATTGCAAAATAATGATTATCTTGACTTGTTCAAAATGACACAATCCATAATGAGTTAAATAGTCTAATCTTAACTTTTCATGCTTTAAATTTCATGTTTATGAATGAAATAAAGATATGTCAAAACAGGTTTAAAATAGAAACAGGGCAACATTTTTTTTTCCAATTGTTATGAACATAATTCGACCATGAAATATTAATATAATAAACCACCCCGCAGTGCTTCGAATATAAACAATCATTTTTTTTTCACAAGAGAAAAAACGTTGTTTTGAATATATTATATGAAGTAAAACAGTCCATGAAGTCATTACATTTTCACATCTGAAGATTGGAACCAAAATATCCATCCAGAAAAGTGGAAGTCCCACCCCAGACAATGATAGAAAAATACCCCATGTCACATACAGCGACTTGATATAAAACCCAGTAACGGTCCACATGGAGATTATCGACAATCTGAGAAAACATCCAAATATGCTCGAGGCATCTATAAGAAAGTGAAATAGCAGGTGGCCATACTCATGCCAAAGCGTTGAAATACGCCATTGGTGTTCTGGGCTTCTAGATTAAGTGCCAAAAATCTTGAACAAAAAGAAAAAACTAATCGTAACGAGGTGTGATGTATCGAAATATAAAAAATACCATCGGACGATATCAGCCAAACCAGCAACTTTCAGACCAAACGGCAACTGATTTTTTAAGGAAGAGTGGTAAACAATCATTTTTTTTTTCTGAAGAAAAAGTATTGTTTTGAATATATGTAAATAAAAACGGGTCCATCGTCATTACATTTTACGTACGAAGGTGGAACCCAAAAACTCCATGCGAAAGAGTGTAAATCCCACCCAGGACAATGATGAAAAAACCTTACATATACATAAGGACGCAATCGCAAAACCCAGTAACGGTCCACATGGAGATTATCGACAATCTGAGAAAGCATCCAAATATGCCGAAGGCATCTATAAGAAAGTGAAATAGCAGTATGTAGAATAGTAAAGCAACAGATAGAGTACGTACCGACGTCCATTGTTCCAAATACAAATTAAAGTACCAAAAATCCTTGAACAGAGAAAAACGCTAATCATGTGAGGAGTGTGATATGTCCAAAATATAAAAAGACCATCAGACCATATCAATAAACTAGCAACATAGACCAACATCGCTAGTTTTGAAGGCAAAGTGATAACCTATCAACACATAAAATAGTATCATAAAGCGGATATAGGAAATGTGCAGAGACATGTACTGTTGATATACGACTCACACAAAAAGCATCCATGATAAAGAAAAAATATGTAGAAACCCAGGGTCGATTGTATGTTCTGGCTCGCTGGTTCCCGGAAATAAAAACCATACAGAAACCCATATCTCTTCGCAAGATCGGTACAAGCAGTTCCAAAATTCGCCCAACCATTTTATTTGGCTCTGAGATGTAATTCTAGGACTTCACTTGTTTCTGTGGTAGCCTCTCGGCACATCCACCATATTCATAGCAAAAAGTTCATAATGAACATACAGAGAAAGAGTATAATACGTAGACCATATAAACATGGCTATGTATTTCAAAAAACAGGTTTAAAATAGAAACAGGGCAACATTTTTTTTTCCAATTGTTATGAACATAATTCGACCGTGAAATATTAATATAATAAACCACCCTGCAGCACTTTGACTATAAACAATCATATAAACATGGCTCTGTATTTCAAAAAAAAAGGTTTAAAATAGAAACAGGGCAACAAATTTTTTTTCCAATTGTTATGAACATAATTCGACCGTGAAATATTAAATATAATAAACCACCCCGTAGCTCTTTGACTATAAACAATCATATAAACATGGCTCTGAATTTCAAAAAACAGCTTTAAAATAGAAACAGGGCAACATTTTTTTTTTCTAAGTAAAGTTAATCTATTAACAGTGGGAATAAAATTACATCATGAATTTAGTCAAAAACATTGCCCCTACTTATGGAAAATTTGTCATCAAAAAATAAAAAACGAAGACTGCCCTCATACGGGGAAACCAGTCTTGAACATTTACAGAATTCAAAAATATTACAGAGGTCCAGCACCAAGGTCTAAGCAGCAGTTCAGCTGGCCACTTCTCCTTTTCGTCACAGTGAGCAGGCAGTGTAACCCAGCAACCGGCTCGTCTGAAAAACCATAGTGAAACGCCATTTTATCGACCCGACTGCAATGCAATCAAATAATTCCCATCATAATTAATCTCTCATTAATGAGAGCTGAAGGCTGGATCATATTGGAGCATGCGGAATCGCTAACAGGAGTGGAGGTCCGATCTTGAACAGTGTTAAAACTTAATGCGGTTTGATGTGAAAACCTTGGAACTTAAATATCGACTAGTTGAACAGCGTTAAAACTTAATTGGATTGATATGAAATTGCCACATCCATGTCCCATCGCCTTAAACGTCATCGAATGCACCTGCATCTAGGAACAAGGCAAATTTTGATTGAGGACACGTGGTAGAAATTGATTGGAGCGGATCTTTGTTTGGGTCGCTCGCATAGTGGAAATCCAGACCCAAAAAATATCAGGGCGAATTTGATAAGAAATTCGCGTCACAACTCTCCCTCCATACGCCAGCCCAACTTCAGACCCGAAAAATATTAGGGCGGAACTCATTTGGCTTTCGCGTCACAAAATTGGCCGATGTTAGCAGGATATTTTGGAACGCGAATTTGGTTTGAATTATGGTTTATCGCCGTTTGAAGTCTAGTGGGCTCAACTTAAGAAAAATTTTGTTTGATCCTATTTTATAAAATTTGTGTTGGTTTTCTTTGATAATACACATATTTATAATAAATCATGGGAATACCATGCTAAACATGTGGAAAATTTATATAAATTATTGAGAACAATAATTTTTATGTAAAAATATCCAAATGTGCTTTTGGGAAATAAGAATTCGAGTATTTGGTTCATATTGTTTTAAAGGAAGGAGTGAAGTTGGAGCCTCAAAAGATGATCAGGAGCTCAAATCTGAGTTTGGGAAAAAGCTCAAAAATGAAAGTGCTCAAATTGATTTGGAACCTGAGTGACGGGACAGGCCTCAGTGATACGATCCTAACGCCACAAACAGATAAAAAAAAGGACTCCGTATGAAGAATTTATTGCACTTTTAGTGGAGTGGGTTCGACGGAGCACGGAGGGGCAAGCCCTCCTCCCATGGAACCTCATCATATGACCAGTATGGGAGCTTAATGTTAAGAGCACTTAAGGAGCCTAATCTCAAGTTTAATATTTAATTAAGCTTCAGCTAAGTGGAGTTTAATATGGTGGAGATTCTGGAGGTGCTCCCAAATTTAGGCGGACTTCCACTTTTAGTGGAGTTAACTGGCAGTTGCCCCACATTTAGTGGAGGAAATTGGGGCAAAGTTGTTTTGGTCATAAATTTCTCATTACTCAACCTTTTGGAACAAATTTTTTTTTTTTTTCATATTTTATCAGCATTTTGGACTCAATGGCACAGGTTTCAGAGCCATGGGAGCTCATTTTCAGCCTGTTTAGCTTCGGAGAAGCTTTTTCAGCCACTAGGGCCATTTTGGGTTTTGAGTTTGGTTGAGCTTTGGTTAACCTTTTTTGGTGAAACAAAAGTCATTTTCGACTATTTCCTGCATTTCAGAGCCATTGGAATAGGTCTTAACTCTGTTTTAAGACTTTCGGAGGATGAAAACCCTTAGGAGAGTTTTCAAGGCCACCATGGACATTTTGGGGTTTGAGCTGTTTTGAGTTGTGGTTATCATTTTGAGGTGAAACAAAGCTCTATTTCAGATAATTTCGACCTTATGAAGCCATTGGAAATGGTTTCAAAGGAATTTTAGGACTTCTACAGCTAGAAAAGTTGCAGAGAAGTTCAAAGCACCAGCAGGACATTGATGAAGAAATAACTGTTTATGGTAATATTTCACTGTTTAGTGAATTTGAAAAGGCATTATTAGCTTTTTCCTGCCTTATGAATCAGTTTATATATTCATATTTGTCTATTGAGACACTTATAATATTGTATTGCATTTGAGAGCTTTTAATACAAGAGGACAAGCCCATTTTGGGAGGCTTGATCCAGGAGATGTAGCCCAAGAGTTGGGGTGAACTCCTATATTATATTGTTGTTGTGTTTTGATATTATATTGCTGAATATTTTTTCTGATACTCATGTTAAGTTTCAGCAAAAACAATTACACTTAAGATACATAAACAGTGAAAAGACATACACCATTTGCAAGCTAAATTTCCGCATAACGTCAAGTTTAAAGCAAGATCATTTTAATTAAATATGAGTGTTTACTTCTATTATTTCTTTAGGCAGAGTCTATAAGAGGGCCAGGTAGCCTCTGGATTCATCCTTTCTTTGAAAGGTGAAGTATCCGATAAATGCCCCTACAGTCTATCTCTGTATTAGAAATATGAAGTTCTCACATTTTCAGATTTAAACTTAGAGTATTTTTGCACTCATTTACATAATTGAAAATGGATACCTTGCACCCTTTTCAAGTACCTTCCATTTTCAGATCAGATGGTATCAGAGCCCGGGTTGATCATTTTTTATTGTGCAAAAGGTTTTAAAACAGTGTAAGAGATTTACTATTTATTGGTTGCAAAATGGTTGCATGTCTGAGTTTTCTTGAGTTGGAAGGATAGATGTTGTTAGCTGAGTCTTGGAAAGGATTGAAGACTATTTTCCTTACCCAATTTACCTCAAGATTATATTTGGAAAAAAAACTCCAATAGTTTGTGTTTTATGGCTGCTTGAATGAGAAGGGGTCTTTACTGACATTTGGTTAAAAGCTTGTCATTTGTTTGAAAGCTTTGAGGACTTTTCTTTGGAAGTTCCTTTTGGTTGTTTTGACCATTCACATAATGTCAACTTCTTCTACAAGTGAAGTTTCCTCCTTCACGAGATTCTTCAATGATGACATGAAGAATGAGTTCTTTAAGGTGAAGGACATGGTGCAGATTTTCATTGAGGATCAAAGAGAAAGTGTTAAGCTTCATGCACAATTGTTGGCTATGAAGGATGAGAAGGAAGCAATTCTCCAAAGGTTGCATGACATGGAGAAACAACTCCTTCAAGCTCAAGAAGCTTTGTCCAAGAACAAGCGTGAGGAAGAGGTTAATCGTTCCAACTTGTCTTCAATTTCCTCCATTGAAAAGTGTGTTGGTTCTTTTGAAAGACATACAAGAGGTATTGGGTCCAAATTGATGTTGAAAATGGGCTATCAAGAAGGCAAAGGTTTGGGCAAGCATGCACAAGGCATTGTTGAGCCTATTTGTGTTGTGGGGCGTCCCAAGAATATTGGTCTTGGCTATGAGCAACTTAATGGCGAAGCTTTGAGCACATGCATTCAAGAATGTGATGCAAATGTAAAGAGAACCTTTGTTCCAAGTTCTCAAATGCATTTATGTCAAAATTGTTCTAAGGATGATTGCCATTGTTTGAAGCCATCATTGCAGAAAGTAGAAGGTAAACATGTCGCTTATGGCGAGCATGAAAATTTAAGCATTTTTCAAGACAAGAACAATGATGAAAGTCTGAAAAGGGAAGCTGTCTCCTCTACTAGTTCATCGTCTTTCGAACACAAAAAGGATGGACATTCCATGCAGCAAAAGAGGTATAATTATTCACATGATCAATTTGATTATGTTTCAGCAAAGAATAATAATTATGCTTGTTCGAATGAAAGAAAATTTTGTTGCACATTTTGTGGTGGAGTTAACCATGTTGCTTCAAGATGCTGGTTGAAAAAGAAAGCACACAGGAAGCAGAAGAGGCAAAGAGAACTTTCTCAGAAAGTGCTTAAGAGTTGCACATTTTGCCAAAGGAAGGGACATGATGTCTCTCATTGTTGGACTTTGCATCCAACAAATCGTCCAAAGCGTATGCAGCTAAGGGACAAACAGTTTGGCGCAAGTGGATCTATGGAGTCCATTATTGATGTGGAAAGGGAAGTTTCACATGAGGAAAATTTGCAGCAGCAAAAGTCGCCATGGAAGTGGCTTGGTGAGAAGTGGATGGACTTCTTGACACAGTAAGACGTACTCCTTTTGTACATATGCAAATTTCAGATGTATGCATGTATTTTGTTGTAATATCTTTTTTGTTTTGAGCCACCTTAGATCATTGATCAAGGCTGCATTGTATAGTTTCACTCTATAAATTTCTCGCCAGAAATTTCTGTGTGGGTTCAAGAAGGTCAGTTGTGGACAGTTGTGGACAAGCGCATTCAGAAAGGGAAATGTCAATTTCTTTTCATTTGTGGTTCAAATTCACTTGCTTTGTAAGGCAAAAGTGTTTGAAGGGCTGAAGAGAAGAGGATTTTTATTCTCTCATTTTCTGTACTACAGTTCAGTTCTTCATTTCAGTAAGCTTTTGGGGACCAAAAGCCTCTCATTTGGGAGGTGTGATCAGGAGCTCAAATCTGAGCTTGGGAAAAAGATCAAAAATGAAATTTCTCAAAATTGATTGAAACCAATATGGTTGCATAGGTCTCTTCTTCCTGATTCCAAAGCCGCAAACGGTTCAAAAAATGGACACCATATGAAGAAGTTATTTCACTTTTAGTGGAGTGGGTCCGGCGAAGCACGGAGGGGCCAACCCTCCTCCCATGGAACCTCATCATATGACCAGTGTGGGAGCTTAATGATTAAGAGCGCTTAAGGAGCCTAATCTCAAGTTTAATATTTAATTAAGCTTCAGTTAAGTGGAGTTTAATATGGCGGAGATTCTGGAGGCGCTCCCAAATTTAGGTGGACTTCCACTTTTAGTGGAGTTAACTGGCAATTGCCCCACATTTAGTGGAGGAAATTGGGGCAAAGTTGTTTTGGTCATAAATTTCTCATTACTCAACCTTTTGGAACGAATTTTTTTTTGATTTCGTATTTTCTCAGCATTTTGGACTTAATGGCGTAGGTTTTAGAGCCATTGGAGCTCATTTTCAGCCTGTTTAGCTTCGGAGAAGCTTTTTGAGCCACTAGGGCCATTTTGGGTTTTGAGTTTGGTTGAGCTGTGGTTAACATTTTTTGGTGAAACAAAAGTCATTTTTTACTATTTCCTGCATTCCAGAGCCATTGGAATAGGTCTTAGCTCTTTTTGAAGACTTTTAGAGGCCGAAAACCTTTAGGAGAGTTTTCAGGGCCACCATGGCCATTTTGGGGTTTGAGCTATTTTGAGTTGTGGTTATCAGTTTGAGGTGAACCAAAGCTCTATTTCAGATAATTTAGACCTTATGAAGCCATTGGAAGTGGTTTAAAAGGAATTTGAGGACTTCTACAGCCTGAAAAGTTGCAGAGAATTTCAAAGCACCAACAGGACATTGATGAAGAAATAACTGTTTATGGTAATTTTTCACTGTTTAGTGAATTTGAAAAGGCATTATTAGCTTTTTCATGCCTTTTGAATCAGTTTATATATTCATATTTGTCTATTGAGACACTTATAATCTTGTATTGCATTTGAGAGCTTTTAATACAAGAGGACAAGCCCATTTTGGGAGGCTTGATCCAGGAGATGTAGCCCAAGAGTTGGGGTGAACTCCTATATTATATTGCTGTTGTGTTTTGATATTATATTGCTGAATATTGTTGCTGATATCCATGATTAAGTTTCAGCAAAAACAATTACACTTAAGATACATAAACAATGAAAATACATACACCATTTCCCAGCTAAATTTCCGCATAATGTCAAGTTTAAAGCAAGATCATTTTAATTAAATCTGAGTGTTTACTTCTATTATTTCTTTAGGCAGAGTCTGTAAGAGGGCCAGGTAGCCTCTGGATTCATCCTTTCTTTGAAAGGTGAAATATCCGGTAAATGCCCCTACAGTCTATCTCTGTATTAGAAATATGAAATTCTCACATTTTCAGATTTAAACTTAGAGTATTTTTGCACTCATTTACATAATTGAAAATGGAGTGCTCTAATTACAGAAGTAATTCCTCCATTTTCAGATCAAATATGGAAGGCAACATAGAAGATTTGAAAAAATACATGGAAGGTTTGAAGGAAGGGCTTCCTAATGGCGAAAAGGTAGTAGAGGAAACTCATGATGGGAAGAAAATAAATGTTAATCATGATTCCAAGGACTCTAATGTTGGATCTAAGACCCACCATATTCCAAATATATATATGAGGAATTTTTATGGCAAGGATCCGATAACTTGGATACTGAAAATGGAGCAATACTTTGAGCTCCATAATACGCAAAACACACAAAAGGTATGCATTGAAACTTCATATTTAGAACAAAATCAGTTTGTATGGTATCGACGGCTCTGTTCTCGTAAAACATTGGTCACTTTGTCAATTTTTACGGAATAAATGATAGCACATTATGAGGATACAAAGAGAAACACCTTCTTTAGCCAATTAATAAATCTCAAACAAAAGGGTTCAATGATGGAGCACATTGAGGACTTCCAAAATTTGAATACAAGGGTAAATAATATTCCAAAGGAACATAGGATTGATGTCTTCATAGGGACTCTAAAGGATAACATCCAACATGAGGTTCACCTTTGGGAACTTGATACATTGGAGAAGGCATTTAGGTTGGCAAGAAAAATTTAAAGCAAAATTATGGCGACAAGGAAGCCTACCAATCACAACTATAAATATGGAAGTGTTGCTACTCCTAGAATTCCACAACCTACAAGGTTGACACAACAAAAATTGGAAGAAAAAGAGAAAAAGGGGTTTTCTATAGTTGTGATAGAAAATACACTAAAGGTCATAAGTGTGCCGAGAATAAGTTATTGTACATAGGCTGTGAAGAGGAGGAAGAAAATGAACAATAAACTTCAAAAGAAGAGGATATACACCAGGAACCAATCCTAGAGGAAGAAGAAATGAATTCGACCATATCTTGTAATGCGTTGGCAGGAATTATCACTCCTCAAACTCTCAATATAGAAGGATATATTAAGAAGAAAAATGTAATAGTGCTTATTTATTCGGTTAGTACCCCTAATTTTATTCATTGTAAGGTAGCCAATGAATTGAATTGCTTCCTATACTTGGTGCCAGAGTGTCAAGTGATGGTGGAAAATGGAGGAACTATAAATTTCTCTGGAAAGTGCCATAATACCAATCTAACCATGGGGGAATATGTATTGAATATTCCAATTCTTTCCATTCCAATGGATGGTGTTGTTGTTGTACTAGGAGTACAATGGTTACAATCTTTGGGGACAATAGATTTTGATTTTCAAGAAATTTTCTTGAAATTTTTTTTGGAAGGAAAGGAATTTGAATTACGGGGTATCACAGGAATGCCGGGAAAGATAATAAGCTCTAATGTCATGACAAAGCTTTTAAAGAAAGAAAAACAAGGCATCATTTCACAATTATGCTCACTAGAAGTTCCAACATCAAAATCATATATTTCTCTAGATCTCTAAAAAGTCTTGGACAATCATTCCAAGGTGTTTGAAACTCCCAAAGGACTCCCACCTATTCATGATCATGATCATATTATTCATTTGATTCCAGGAAGTGTTCCTCCAAACATCAGGCCTTACAGATATCCTTATGTCCAAAAGAGCAAAATTGAACGTATGATTGCATAAATGCTAGAGGCTGGTATAATTCAACCTAGTCAAATTTATTTCTCTTCTCCAGTAGTATTGGTGCACAAGAAGGATGAATCATGGCGCAAGTGTCTGGATTATAGGGAGCTCAATAAGCTCACTATTAAAGATAAATTTCCCATTCCTGTGATTGATGAATTATTATGTGAATTACATGGAGCAAGTTATTTCAACAAGTCGGATCTTCGTTCAGGATATCATCAAATTAGAATGAAGACTGAAAACATTTCGAAAACAAAATTTTGAACCCATGAGGATCATTATGAATTTTTGGTCTTGCCTTTTGGCCTTACCAATGCACCTTCTACATTTCAAGGTTTGATGAATTCCATTTTCAAACCCTTCCTTAGAAAATTTGTGTTAGTATTTTTTGATGATATACTAATCTAGAATTGGCCTTGGAAGGATCATGTTCAACATGTTGACAGGGTGCTAAAAGTATTGGAGGAGAAACAATTATATGTAAAAACCTCAAAATTTTTATTTGGAGTACAAGAGGTGGAATATATGGGTCATATTGTATCTCAAGAGGGTGTTAAGGTAGACCCTAATAAAATTAAAGCCATTAATGAATGGAAAGTCCCCACAACCATAAAGAAATTGTGAGGATTTCTTGGGTTAATAGGGTATTATTGCAATTCTTTTAAGAATTATGGGAAAATAGAAGCACCTGCAACAAAATTATTGAAGAAAGATGCATCTTCATGGTATAGAGAAATTTGAATAGCGATAAATTATTCATCGATTCTCCTGATCACACACTATTTTAACTTCATACACAATACAAAATCTCTTCTACCATTGATCATTAATTGCGGAAATAAAAACAATCGCATGCGCACATTAAAACCATAAACAATCACACATATGAACACAGTATTTTATGGGAAAGCTTAAAGCTGAAAACCCCCAACTATCTGTATATTATATTTCATAGATATCATGTAACAATCATCATACAAAGCTCCTCACAAGCTCTCAGTACAATCTCCAATTGCTACACACTAATCAGGTCCGATCTAGCAAATCTCATGCTCCAATCTCTGCCACCTGCTAGCCTGCCTCTACTGCACAATCACTGCTGAAGAATGGCTCTGAATGAACTCGAATTGGTCCAGCCTTGCTCACACAATCCTCATTGGCATCTCCAATCACCGGTTGTTGCAAATCATGCAACAATATAGTCACAACTGATAGTCACACTGCTCTTTCACCTACCTCTTCACTGGTCTCCACTGAAACTGTCCATGCACTGTAGTTAACTGATGTATTCTTTAGTTTATTAATGAGTTAATAATTAGTGAATTAATTAATAATTAATTCACACCACTCTCACTAGTGTATCAATCAGTTAGACTAGATACAACTAGCTCAACTATGTTTAACTCAGTTAAACTGAACACAACTCCATTAACTTCCTCAATCAACTCCACCAAACTCTCTCACATGAGTTCTAACTGAAGTCTCCATGAAATAGCTCCACTTGACCCTTAGGAATAGCGTAATTCCTTCTGTCAGCTCCTGTGCCACATCTGTGCACTTAACTGAAGTGCTCCAAGAGAATAAGATAATGTTTATAGTCCAAATATTATTAAGAGCTAATAATATTCGACATATCTATTTTTAGACTGGCAATCTAAAAATAGATTCTTCCCAATATGTCTAAAAATATAAGTCCATATATTTTTCCAACTTGACCAACCATCCACAAATAGCATCCCGAAACTTATAGAATATGATCCATATGTCTAAAAATAGACATAGTCTTGTTGGGGTTCCCATGTTTTGGCCAGATTGGCAAGACCAAAAGATGAGACAACATCAGAACCACTTTGGGGCCCTAGGATCTAGCCCTCCTGGACCCGGAGAGGGATCTCTCCAAATAGAGCAAAGAATGATGTATCCTTGAAGCTCAAAATAAGATGTTAGGCTAGTTATGAAGCACAAAGAGGGGTTTTAAATGATTTGGTTGAAGGGTTGCTGGGTTGAGTCATGAGATCATAGACTGGGAAAGCAATGGGAGAAAAGGGACAAGGCAGCAGGACCTTCAGCAAGGAGGATGGGCCAAGACCGTGCCATCCATTGGGCTATGGAGTCATGATAGGAAAATTACTTGCATCCACTAGCCAAGGCTTCCAAAGGGCAAGTCATCTATACTAAAGGATCTTTTTAGATAGATGATGGGGTGGAACATTAAGGAGAGAAGTGGGAGAAGGAAAGACAGCCAGTTTTCTGTCTATAGATCAGGTCAGAGGTCATTTAACTCCAGACCTGCTTGGACATACTCAAAGGCAGCTCTCAAAGGTGGACAAAGGGGCAGCTTATAGATCAGACCAGAGGTCATTTAACTCCAGGTCTGCTTTAGCAACTCCAAGGGAAAAACATAGATAAGATTACAAAGAAACATCTAAGAAGCAAACCCCCAAGTTCATACATCAGCCAGCAGGCAATAACATCCGCTGCACTGGTTAAACCCCACGAATTTACTCTTAGATACACACAAAGCAGAAAACATAAAGGTAGGGAGAGCAGACAGCATAGGGCACCTAACAAGGGTGAATCCTATACCATTATTCTGATGCCTACCAGAAGAACGTGAAACAGCATGTAAATGAAATGAACAGAGTTAAGAAGAACATCACCAATAGTAATAGACCAGGATCCTGTGAAATGTGCTTTGATTAACAAATGCAAAACAAGTCATGTACAATATGGCTCAATGGCTGTTACAGCCCAGACTTTCTCCTCCCAGCCTATTACATACAAACTACTCTGCGACTTCCTCCCACGACTGTTCTAACAGTCAAGAATGAATCCCTCTAACAGCAATATGCCCAGCAAGGCAACAACAACAACAACAACCTTTACAATTCGTTCTCAGGGATTTTTTATAGGAGGAGAGGAAGCAACAGAGGTAGGATATACAATAAATGAATCTCATTAAGACAGTGAGGCGGAAGTGTTCACGCCCATACTGCTTAATGGCAGAATGCAGCACTGTATGTACCCTGTAGACTGTTCGGAGGCTCTGTCAGGTCAGATTTTGACCTCTGGTGTTTCGTGAAGTCCTTCGGATGTCTGGAGCTCTGTGCTAGCCATGCTGAAATAAATGAACTGGGTGGGATGATCTGCAGGTCTCTCCATGCGCCATTACTGCTGTCCGACTGTCTTAGACGAGCTTCAGTCGGCGCAATTAATCGTTTCAGAGCTCGAGGGGCATGGAGATTTCTTGTAGGAGGGTGTCCTTTTGGAGGAGCGTACTTCTACTGATATTTAAACACAGATAAGACTCTTTGCGTGCTTAAGTCTTCAAACTTTGCTTGAATCCTTTGACTGTGGGATTAGACGTTAACTACATCAATAATGCGCATTAATCCCTTTGAAACCTGTTTTTGCTGCTTCGCAGGCTGGCTAAAATGGCCTCTCTGTGCTAATCTGCATCATAGGATAAACCTGTTAAGAACCTGGCAGTGGTGGTGGAGAAATGCTGCAGAGGCCAGAGGAAAGGTGGCGGAGCAGTGGAGGAATAGTGAAAATGGCGGAGGAGACGGTTAATCAATGTAAAAGCCCAACAATGAACTTTGGGCGAATTACAAAGAAAACACGGAAAACAATGGAGCGGAGGCCATGGAGGTGGGACCCAGTGGAGGCGGAGGGCGATTGAACCAGGACCGTCAGATCTTGGGGAGGACGAACGGCGGAGATGTAATCGGAGCATCTCAATCGGGGCGGCACCATTGAAAGTTACGATTGCGATTGAGCGGGGCAATGCGATTGAGCGATGACCGTTAGATCTGAGGACTGATCAACGGTCAGGATTAAGTCGGAAGGTAGACGGAAGGACTTGCGATCGGAGGAAATGAGTGATTGAGCGATAGCCGTTGGATCACGTAACAAACGGACGACCAGGATTTAATCGGGGAGGCAGAGGGAAGGCTTGCGATTGCGATCGGATGGGGAGTGCGATTAAGCGCTGACCGTCCGATCGGGGATTAGATTGACGGTTCAGATGCAATCGGAGGGCAGAGAAAAGGACTTGCGATCAGCGATCGGGAGGAATGTGCGATTAAACGGGAACCGTTGATCTGCGGGAAGAATGGACGGTCAGGATGAGATCGGAAGGTCAGTGCGATCGGGGGATCGGGAGCTGCGATGACCGTCGGATCAGAAGGGAGATGGACGGCTGCGATGTAATCGGAGGATCTCAATCGGGAGGTGCGCGATGAGTGTTGCGATTGCGATCGGAGGGACGGGTGCGATTGAGCGCTGACCGTCGGATCGGCGGGGAGATCAACGGTGGGGAACACCATCGAAGGAGAAGGAGCGATTGAGCGCTGGCCGTCGGATCGCAGGGCAGATCAAAGGCCAGGATTTAATCGGGGCGGTGACAGAAAGACTTGCGATCAGTGATCGGAGGCTGTTGCGATTAAGCACTGACCGTTGGATCGCGGGAGAACGGACGACTGCGATGCAATCGGGAGGTTTCAATCGGGGGGCAGGCCTTACATGTTCCGATTGCGATGGGCGGGGGGCTTGCGATTAGCGCTCAGCCGTTCGATCGGAGCAGATCGACGGTGCGGAACGGACCGCGGGACTTAACGTTATAATCAATCGCATCGGGAATTGCTTGCGTTACAAAGGGTTTTGCCTCCCGCCGATGGTTCCGATTGTGATAAGCGCCGGGACTTAAGCACTTGGTCCTGGTGCGGGGTCATATGTGGGGAAGTGGTTTAGGGGTTTGCGGTAGGGGGCTAAGCCCTATAACATGGTCGGAAAGTGGGTTTTGGGCCCGTTTTGATGGGTTTTGAGGGGTTAAAAGGGAAACGATAGAAGGGGAAAGTGGAAGAAAGGCTAAGCAAAGGCTAGGGGGGACTTTAAAGGGGATTTTGGGGGAATTTGAGGAGTAAATGGGGGAATAGAAGGGGAGAAAAGGGGGGATAAAAAGAGGTTAAATGAGGGAAAAATAAAGGAGGAAGGAGGTCTTTGGGCATCTCTTCATCAGCAGAGAGGATTTAAAAGGGGAATCAGCAGAGGGGAAACCATCAAAGGATAAAAGACACAGAGAGGCTTCAAGGAGACTATATTTTTAGAGGAAATGCATTCCTTGAAGGCTCAAAAACAATTTAGCCCCCTAGTTGCTTGTCAAAAATTTCATAGGGGGGCTAACAGTGGCTCCACATGGGGATGGCTTCTTCTTGAAGGAGCCAAGAAACCAGAAGATGATCTCTTGGTGTAGGCCAGGTGCCTACTGCTTGAACCATCCATATCTTTCTTTGATCTGCCGCCACAAACTATGAAGACAACATATCAGCAGTACAATTCTTCCAAACAACTACCTACCCACACTATAGTCCTAACATTTTCTCTTCTTGGGTGCATTTGGACTTGCAAACCCTTTACATCATTAATCTTTACAAACAGGAAAATAAACCTATTCTACTTCTACCCTTATTACTCCATGAGACCAGATTAGACTGTTGGTCTCATATGCTTCTCTACCTACACTACTACCTGCTAGGATTAGACTGTCTAGCAGGTTTCTTCTCTACATTCTAGGACAGAAAATGAAACAACTAATCTACTTGCTCATGTACTGAGCTTTATTGAGCTTTTCCTACCTACCCTACCCTACTGGAAATCCCTGATGTTCTAGGTGATGCAATAATGCCTATGCAGCCAGTCTAATAATAGCAAAAAAGGATATGAGCACTGGCTGCCTGTCAGAGATAACCACAAGGTGCTCTGCATGTGGTCTTTCAAAACCGAGGCCACCAGCAGTGGTGACCAATTTTTTTGTGTTTGGCTCTTGCAAAAGTATGATGCTTGCGGAGTTGAGCCAATCAGGGCCTCCATGTAGTCTGCCACAGGGTCAACAAACTCATGATGTAAACTTTTTTCTTCAAAGCCTACCATGACTGATAGGCAGTCTGCATCCTGGGCAGCTTCAATCGCTGCATCTGTAGTGAGACCTTTGCAATTATACTCCACCTCTTCCTGATTGGGAGTATTTGGCATATGGGCATCAACCAGGAATACCTCCTCCTCCTTTGCATCAATACAAAGATGTATGTGGGAAAGAGGACCTCGCTCACCTTCAATGCAGCTCGAGCTAGAGGGCTCATTATATTCAACAGTGCGGTCCTCTAGTTCCGCAGGTCGGTTCTGCTGCAACGGGCTAAACTCTGTGAAAAAATCAACATATTCTTGAGCGGGGACTTCTTTTATTACCTTAATCCCTTCGGGAGAAGGCTCTGGATATTCGTTCCGCTCAAGACTTCCCTCATCTCTTTCCTCCTTGTCTTCTGCGCTGGAGAGTTGCTGGCCTCTGTCCGCTTGGCAAGTGTAACTGATGTTCAGATATGAAGCAGATGGAAGATTCAATGAGTCTTCGTCTGCTATCATGCTTTCAATGCTTTCTCCATCAGTATCATAGATGGCCGGCATTAGCTCATCATCTTCCTGAAGCTGATGGTCGCGATCTTCCTCCCATGAATCTACTGATGACGATCTTGCAAGCTTAGTTTCCCTTTGGAAAAAATTATCATCAGTCCGATCATCATCGGAGAAATCATAATTACAAGCATTGTCACCCATCAAATCTCCAGGACTCTCAGCAATTCTTTCTTCAACATACTCTGCAAGTTCATTTTCTGATTCAAGTTTTGGTACATCATACATCTTTGTTAGTATGAATTCTTCGTCGAAGTGTACGAAAAAGAACCACTTTAGCTACGCATAACTATTAGCCCTAACAACAATAATGGCTGCAAAACATCTTCAGATCTGCAATTAGTAGTTAAAGTGCTGCAACAAACAGATCTATAAATGGAAAGACATTAAGCGGTAAAGTAAAGAGTTTGCTCCATGCATCCAACAGACAAGACAAGAACACGATTTTTGAATGAATTTTTATATTACAGGGCACCTGGGAGGAAACAAGAAGGTGTATCCGGATCTCCTCAATGGGATGGGTTCTTTGTAGTCCTCAGCACTTCAGATCTAAGCTTTCTCTCTCTTGTAGATGTAGAAAACCCAATGTAGAAGATAGAGCTCAATGGGAGCAAAATGGTAGAAATGAGACCAAGTGTGTAGATCCAGAGTGATCTAATAGGCAACAAAAGGTGAGGAATGATGGGGAGGAACCCTCCTATTTATAACAAAATATTGGGTCATTCTAGATCTTGGTGCGTGATTAAAATAATGTTAACCAAATCTAGATCCACCTTTATGGAATATTTTATTATTATTTGTTGGAGGGAAAGGGTGTTTGACTTCGGTCAAATCCCTTGATTAGTGAAAAATAAATAAATAAATGATTTATTTATCTTTTTAAGGAAGTGGTTGGGAGATAATCAAATAAATAATGATTTATTTGATTAATGGTGGGTGATTTGGTCATATTTAACAAGGAATATTATTAAATAATTATTCCTAGAAAATAATAAGATAACTATGGGTTTATCTCATTAATTTCTTTATTTTTGGGTTAAACATGACTAGGAATAATAATTAAATTATGGTTTAATTAATTATTCCATGAGGAAAATCAAACAAATATAGGTTCAAACAAATATAGGCCTAACAACAATAGAGGCTGCCAAACATCTTCAGATATGTGATTAGTAGTTAAAATGCAACAAACGAGATCTATAAATGGAAAGACATTAAGCGATAAAGTAAAGAGTTTGCTCCATGCATCAACGAATAAGAAGACAAGAAGAACACGATTTTTGAATGAATTTTTATATTACGGGGCACACAGGAGGAAACAAGAAGGTGTATCCGGATCTCTTGATAGGATGGGTTCTTGGAAGTCCTCAGCACTTCAGATCTAAGATCTCTCTCTAGTTGATGTAGAAAACCCAATGCAAAGAGTAGAGCTCAATGGGAGAAAAATGGTAGAAAATGGTGACCAAGTGTATAGATCCAGAGTGATCTAATAGGCAACAAAAGGTGAGGAATGATGGGAAGAACCCTCCTATTTATAACAAAATATTGGGTCATTCTAGATCTTGGTGCATGATTAAAATAATGTTAACCAAATCTAGATCCACCTTTTATGGAATATTTTATTATATTTGTTGGAGGGAAAAAGTATTTGACTTGGGTCAAATCCCTTTATTTGTTAATAATAAATAAATAAATGATTTATTTATCTTTTAAGGAAGTGGTTGAAGGATAATTAAATAAATAATGATTTATTTAATTATTTGTGGGTGATTTGGTCATATTTAACAAGGAATATTATCTAAATAAAATTTAAATAATTATTCCTAGAAAATAATAAGATAAATAAAGGTTTATCTAATTAATTTCTTTGTTTTTGGGTTAAAAATGATTGGGAATAATAATTAAATTATGGTTTAATTAATTATTCCATGAGGAAAATCAAACAAATATAGGTTTGTTTAATATTTCCTTTTGGGGTTTCCTGTTTTAACATAGTGAAAGCAGTTTTACTTAGGGTAAAACTGGTCTTACATGGTGTACTTGAGTCCATCTAATGATAATAAGTTAGATGACCAAAAAATGGTGTAACAGATTGCCCCCCAGCGTGCGAGTGTCAGGAGCAAATCGTATGACCGAAGTACGTTGTAAGAATACAATCACTAGACAACAAAAAGGGATGTCGGAGAGAGAAATGTGAGGTAGATAGTGTGCTGAAGGACTAGACCCTGAGGAGACGAGACTCGCAGGTGCAACAAGTCTCTTTTTATGAGAGGGTACCTGTGCTGAAGGCGGCGGGGGAGGCATACCTATGCCCGTCGTGACAAAGTACAAAAGAATAGTGTGTCCAGTAAACCAGGGACCGAACCATAGAGTACAGCTGGCATAATCACGAGCCAGATAAAAATACAATGAAGAGTCTCACATACATGCTGTGCCTGGGATAATAGCCAGGACTAGTACAATAATATCTGAGTACATGAGACAAATACAACCCAAATGCCCCCTGTAAATGGGGAAGGGCTCACAAAATCTGACTGATACATGCAAAGCAAAGAGGCGCTGCAAGTGGCTACGGCCAACATCATCAAATATCTGGAGCTGCATCGAAGGCTGCAAGGAAGAGGTCATCCGGGCATGTGGGGGGCTACCTGCAGGGCCACCCCCTCATGAGGGTTGAGACATCTCACACACACTCGGGAATCATCAAGAGCTGCTGCTGGGTCACTGGACCGTCAAGTATACGAATCTCGATCATGCTGAAAGGAGCTGGAGAAACAATCAAGTCAAAGGGAAGTGAGAGATCCCCCTGCCTGATCCGAGGCACCGAACAAGAGTGGAAGCTGGAACCAAGGTACACCGACCTCTAGACCATGCTTCTGGAATGAATGTGCTGATGTCGACAGAAGGAGGTCCACCATAGGTGAGGCAATGAGAGATCCTCAACTAAGGCACGAGAGAAAACAATAGAGCGACGGACAGACTGACACTAATGACGATAGTGGAAATGGGAAGGACTGAGTAGCGAATGGACGACTTCCCTTGTTAGAGCATAAAGAGCATGGATGACATGGCAGCCACTGACACAAGATCATAAGGGATAGGGGAAAATGAGACTGAAGGTCATAATGTGCGACACAAGAGAGAGACCAAGCAATGAAGGGTGGAGGGCTATAGTGGGGTGCAAAGGGACGTGGTATAGACTCCATGGATGCAATGATGACTCAACTTGGATGCTCTAAACAAGGGTGACTCGATGGTGCTGCCACACAGTAAGGGCCCTAATGGGGGACCATGGAAGCATGAGTACAAGATGGGAACTCATGACGAAAATCGACACGAACATGGACAAGTAAGGGAGCGATATGGTGCCCCAAGTACAAGTGGCGTAAGTGAGGAAATTCGATTTTAAGGAGGTGAGTTGGCCCCTCTTGGACAAAATGGGTCCGGGGAAGGAGAAAAAAGAAAGAACAACTGCTGGCTATCTAAAAGAAAATAAAACATGCATTTCAGAAGGGAAATGCTAAGGGTAATATTTCTTAAGATAGAGTGCGTTGCGAGGACTAGGAAGGGGATGGCCTTCGAAATCCTCTAAGAGGTATGCCCCTTTATCGAGCGCCTTACTGATGATGTAAGGGCCTAGCCATAATGAGTCGAACTTCCCATGACCAAGGACATCGTGGGCCTGGTCATATACTAGAACAAGGTCGCCTTCGTGAAAGGTACGAGGCTGGACTTTTCGGTCATGCTGAGCTTTGGTGTGTTTGTTGGCCACTTCCATGGTTTGCAAGGCAACACGACGGTCTTCAGAAGCACGCTCAAGCATGATAAGTCGTTGTTCTAGAGGTTGGGTGTCAGGGAGAAGTTCAACAGCCAGATGAAGGGAAGGGATTTTACACTCGATTGGTAAGACAACCTCCTCTCCAAAAACGAGGTGAGGAGGGTTATGGTTGAGGGGCATGGGTGCCCCCGAGCATGGTGTGGTCATGCAAAAATGTATTTAGAAAAAGGGGAATCTAAACACATTTTAATGATGTGGTGTGCCATTTGTTCTCGTTATGGTTATGCAGTTTGAGAAAGGAAATGGAGGATTACCAATCTCTTTTGGTACTGCATATGGGGATCAAATGGACTTTAAGTTTCTGAGTTGGCATACCTGGTGTCACTATCCCAAAAAGAGGATTTGGAGATAATGAACTGATGCTCTTATAGAAAAGATATAGGTTGGTCAACAATAATGTCTAAGAGACTGGGTTGCTGACGGAAGAGGAGGGAACGATAAGAGGTATCATCCCTAGAGTGAGCGGAAGTGATATGGGACTTTAGAGGTTCTTCTAAATGTGGAAGAATAATGGTACTAAAGTCAACACGACCAGATACACTAGGAGAGTTATGGAGAATTGCTTCTCTTGGTCTCTCAAATGTGGGTGCCCCCTTACCCAAACATTGGGTTTCAATGTAATGGCCACAAGGTGGATGTGGTGTGAACACATGGGTTCGATGTAAGGGGGAATATATAAAGTCAGGGGTGGGAATTTCTTCCATAATGTCGTCATCGTGATAAAAGATGGGGTGACTGGTGGAAGAAGGACCACCGGACGTGGTGAAGCGACCCGAATCATCATCATGAGAAGAGAGGTTCACATGCGCATCGTCACAAGGGGTGACCGAAGAGTAAGTAGATAAAGGATCTACCGATGTTGAGCCCAAGATGATCGCTGAAGGAAGGTCAAGCGAAACAACAGGGGAGGATTCAGATGGAATGTTCCCTGAGGGTCTCATGGATGATGATAGGTAAAAAATGCTGGACGAAGGCTCCGTCATCTCGACATCAGGAGGGGGAATGTCAATGGGAGCAGTCATATCTGGTAGTTCTGCTGAAGCAGAATGCGCAAATAGGGGAGAGGTGGACTCATTGCGCTTGGCCTCGAATTGGTGGACCACGGCGATAGAGGTGCGGAAGTCCTCGAGGCGGGGACAAAGATGGGTGTAATGGCCATGGAGATCACACAAAGCACAGGGGTGGTTGGTGTGAATAGTCTTGGGGTTCTTGGCCGCGGTCGCGGAAGGAACAGAGGCTTCTGGGACCGCGGACTCAGGGAACGTGACATTAACCATGGGCTTGGGATGAAGCAATGCAGGACAGGTATGGGAGGCGTGACCGAAAACATCACACAAAGCACACTGGATGGTATGCTTTGGAGGCTGAGGAGGAGCAGGGTTTTTCGGGGGAGCCTTGTCCTTTGGTGCCCTCTTGCGAGCTTTTCCTTTCTTACCCGAAGCGGTCGCAACATGAGGTGGTTCCTGTTGAGGTGACTGAGGCACTGATGCAGTGGGAGAAGGCATGGAGGCCGGTTGAACCGGGGTCAAAGCAATATAAGGTTTGGGTTGACCAAGCAAGGTGGGGGCTGGAGGATCAAGGTACCAAACGGGAATCCCAAGGGTCAAGTTAGGAAGAGAGAGGGTGGCCATGACCGGCACCGTGTACACTCCTGGTGGGGGAGCTAGGAACGGTATCTGACCAGAGGGGTAATGGCCAGGTGGGACGGCTCCTAAATGGCTAAGGCCTGGAGGAACCGTGCCGGGGGGATAAAGGGGCTCATGACTACCAACTGCAGGTGAAGGGCTAGGAGCAGGTTGCGGAGGGCAAGGTTGCTGACTAGCCGAAGCAGGTTGCTTGAGAGCAGCCCGAGACGATTGCATCATGCAAACATTCGATGAGCTGGGGTCAGAGATAGGAGGAGGGGGAAGACTAGGAAAAGTTCCAAGCAGGGAGGAATCCTTGTAAACGCCGGGGGAGACACTGGTCAAGGAGTCGACGGTTTGCTTGTTGGCTACAGAAGAGATGTTCGTCTCAGGTGAGGTCTGAGATTTTGGCTCATGATATGTCAACTGGTCAATGGTGACTATCTTTCCATTATGGGGGAAAGACATCTTGCGGAAAACCGCGGATGGGACAGCGGACATAGCATAGGTGTAGCTTCGCCCCAATAGAATGTTGTAATCTAGCGGGGCGTCGATGACTTCGACGTCAACGCAAACAGTCTTACCGGCGAGGGTGATAGGACAATTACGAAACGGGCCAATGGGCTGGGAGGCATGACCGTCCCACGCTCGAAGGGTGATCGTGGAAGGGGCCAGCTCAGGGGATCCGAGTTGCTTCCAAACCGAAGCGGACATCACGCAGGTGGATGCCCCCTCATCAATTATACACCGGGAAACGTTGGCGTTCCGGATTTTGACTGGGATTTGGAAGGCGACGGAAGGGGGAAGAGGAGGGTGGTCCGATTGAGTGGCGTCGAAAATAATCATTTGGTTATCAGCAGGATCTACAGCGCCCACGGCAGATAGTAGAGCCTTCTTTTGGGAAGGGCACGACTGGAGGAGTTCCAGTGTGGAAATGGCAGCAGGAGATTGCGCCAAATCATCTACTATGCTATACGAATGAGCGGCTCGACCGGAAGCAGCGTTGCGACGTAATGGTCCCTTAGGAATCTTGGTATGAATCTCAACTTTGGGTTGAGGGATATGTAAGGGACCACTCGGTGTCGAAAGAGGCTCTGTAGAACCTGAAGAAGGAGGCTCGGGGGCAGACTGAGCGAGAGGCTTGGGGTACTGGCGGGACCGAGTTTGAAGGTTAAGGTCGACGGGTAGAGGTGGATCAGAGTTCATCATGAGGATCTGGTAATGGGAGGAACCAGAAGGGGAAGGTGAAGTGGCCACCCATCCGTCAGGTGGTTGGGTAGCCATGAATCCCGGCGGTGCGTCCACCTGCTCTTGAGGGGGCGGTGACTGCTGTTGCAGGGGTTGGGGAGGCAAGGGAGGCGAAAGTGCATATGCTGGAGGAGCTGGCGCACTAGGCTGCGGATAAGGGTAATGGTTAGGTTGGGCAACATTGAGGTACGCAGGAGGTTGGGCGAAAGGATGAGGCGTGCCGAATCCTGGATGCGTGCTACCGGGAGGGGGAGAAGTGCAGGAAGTGGTGCCCCCTCCCCCAGGAAAACCATAGCTCATGAGAGGTTGAGCGGAGGGATGAGAGATAGATCCAACGATACTGCCGGCGGCATGAGGTGCCCCCGGTGTATGGGCATCACCGGGTCTGGGGAGATCAGGTAGGACAGTAGGATCATAACCTGTCTGAGCGTAGATCAGGTCATATTTTAACGCCATTTGGAGGGCATCTTCTTCGGTTTGAGGAAAATGTGATGCGACATCTTTCTCGATAGGGGACAAGAGAGATCTAAGGAACCAGTCCATGTAGACACGGTCTTCGAAGGTAGGAGATTGACATAGGCTCCGTCTTCTTCGCCATTCCTGGACATGGGTAGAAAGGCGGGTCGAAGAGGTTTTCTTGAAGGAAGTCAAGAGTTCGATACCAGTGTCATAACGAAGGGGAAGCTGGAAGTAAGATAAAAAAGCTCGGGCAAGAGTTGCAAAGGTGGTATGGGAGGAAGTGGGTTGATCAACATACCACTTAGAAGCTTCACCTGTAAGCGTGCGTTGGAACAATCTAAGACGAACAGAGTCATCGATAATGGAGGTAGATGAACACCACATGTGGAAAGATCGAACATGATTTGAAGGATCTTCTCCAGCACGACCTTCAAACTTTGGGATGTCGGAAGGGAGCTTTGTCGGCATAGCGAGCCAACTAGCGTCATGATGTATAGGGTCGTTTATCAACCGGTCCAAATCTGGGAGGCTGAGGCCTGCCAAGAAGGGGAGCAAGGGTGTAGTCGAGGTAGTTCCTGTGGTGGTTCCGCTAGTAGTAGTTCTGGCATTAGGGCCGGGAGCTCCACTAGCGTTAGGCCCTGGACCAGACATAGTGAAGGTGACAGGGGGAGAACTTAGAAGGAAAAGGAGAACCCAAAGGATCAGAAGAGGAGTCGGAGGAGGACTGGCTCGACGACGGCGGGGCGGAGCAGGTCGATCAACCGGAAACGGAGGGTGAAGGCCAAGAAGTCTCCGAGAAAGGTGCCTTGGGGGCGCAATGATGACAGGAAGAAGGAAACCAACAAGGGCAGAAAGGGACAAAATCAAGAAGGTCAAGGGCAGAAAAGGTGCAGTGACAATTGATTTTAGAGTCTTTGCCAGGCGGTGTAAACCAGGCGCTTCTTCACTTAGGGTCAGTGTGTGGCGTGCGTTAATTTTAATTTTTAAACCCTTTCCATTGTTGAGAGCAAGAAAAAGTGTGCTGCGTAGCTGAAAATAAACCTACAGAGAACAGAATATAATGCTGAAATAACAGAAAAATAACAGCTACGTATGCATCTATTTAACCCAAGAAGGTGGGTCTCTCACAACTATGCTGAAAAGAAAGGGAAAAACTATGTAAAACACACATAAAGGGAGCTCAACAGATCTAGGGTCAAAAGGGACAGAGATCTGGAGGATAAAGCTGCAGGCAAGAGGTGCAGATCACAGCCAAGAGACAGAGGCAAGGTGGTTGGAAAAAGGAGGGAAATCAGCAAATAACCGGAGGGGGGAGGCGGAGGCCTTCAAAGGAGGTCCAAACAAAACGACAAGAGGTGATTTGAAAGGAAAAAGGGCTGATTTCAATGGATCTGAAAGGGAGGTAACAGATCTGGAAACCAGAGAGACGGCTACGGCAAACCCCAGGCCAAAAGCAGTCACGACTCTTCCACAAAAGTGGAGGGTACTAAAGCCCTAAGGGGGCCGGGTTCCCCCCTTAGATGAGTAAACAGATCGGATCTTGGTCAAGGCGGGGGGCCGGGGAACGGAGAAGTTTTGGAAAACCACAGCGGGGAAAATTTCTTGTGAGAACCCGGAAAAATTGCGAAAAAATGCGGAAAAAGGCGGTCGCGATTTCGACACGATGCGAGATTCAGATCGCGAACGGTGGAAAAGTGCGACCTGGAGGTCCAGGTCGCAGGTTTAGGGCCAAAAAGTGCGACCCCTCTGTTCCGGTTGTCTCGGCGGCAGATTTTCAGAAAAGTTGCCGTCTCAGTTGTGGCTGGTGTCGCTTACCTGCGCAATAGGGCCAGAAACACACGGAAGTTAGAAATTTTAGGTTTTTAGGGTTTTATGTGAGAAAATGACATAAAAAGAGGAAAACTAAGCAGCTGAAAAGAAGCCCTAGGGCCTGAAGTAGCTGGATATGCAGGAATATGAAAAACGACAGCGGTCGTAATTTAAAACCCGTGTGGAATCGCCATTTGTTAGTATGAATTCTTCGTCGAAGTGTACGAAAAAGAACCACTTTAGCTACGCATAACTAATAGCCCTAACAACAATAATGGCTGCAAAACATCTTCAGATCTGCAATTAGTAGTTAAAGTGCTGCAACAAACAGATCTATAAATGGAAAGATATTAAGCAATGAAGTAAAGAGTTTGCTCCATGCATCCAACAGACAAGACAAGAACACGATTTTTGAATGAATTTTTATATTACAGGGCACCTGGGAGGAAACAAGAAGGTGTATCCAGATCTCCTCAATGGGATGGGTTCTTTGTAGTCCTCGGCACTTCAGATCTAAGCTTTCTCTCTCTTGTAGATGTAGAAAACCCAATGCAGAAAGTAGAGCTCAATGGGAGCAAATGGTAGAAAAATGAGACCAAGTGTATAGATCCAGAGTGATCTAATAGGCAACAAAAGGTGAGGAATGATGGGGAAGAACCCTCCTATTTATAACAAAATATTGGGTCATTCTAGATCTTGGTGCATGATTAAAATAATGTTAACCAAATCTAGATCCACCTTTACGGAATATTTTATTATTATTTGTTGGAGGGAAAGGGTGTTTGACTTGGGTCAAATCCCTTGATTAGTGAAAAATAAATAAATAAATGATTTATTTATCTTTTTAAGGAAGTGGTGGGGAGATAATCAAATAAATAATGATTTATTTGATTAATGGTGGTATTATCCCCCCTAGGTATACTACATTCAATGAGTCTTCGTCTGCCATCATGCTTTCACCGTTTTCTTCATCAGTATCGTAGACGACCTGCCTTGGCTCGTCATTTTCTTGAAGTTGATGGTTGTAGTCTTCCTCCCGTGAATCTACTAATGATGGCCCTGCAAGCTCAGTTTCCCCTTGGAAAAAATTATCATCAGACAGATCAACATCAGAGACATCGTAATTACAAGCATAGTTACCCATCAAATCTTCAGGACTCTCAGCGAGTCTTTCTTCAAAACAGTCTGCAAGTTCATTTCCTGATTCAAGCTCTGGCTCATCATACATGCTTGGCATGCCGCTTACGTCTTACAAAGATCTGGTTTGTCTTTCTTGAGGACAAGGAGTAGGACTTTTCCCATCATCCTCTCTGGTTTCGGCCTTATATTCTTGCTCTTTTATATTTGGCAAGGAGCTGGAAGTCTCTATCAGTCTTTCCAGCCTGTTCTCTAAAGAGATTTGTGCCATTTGCTCTGTTCGGTCCTTCCTTTCTGCTCTTAATCTTTCCTCCCTGCACTTTATGTTGTATTCGACAGTGATTGCTATATTATGCATTTCCTCCAGGCTCGAAGGCTCCCTTTCCCTTATATGGAATTCCACCTCAGGATCAAAAGAACTTGGATAGTGCAATAAAGCCCATCCCAAAGGTGGTTTTATATCAGAAGGTATAGCATCATATACCTTATTGAACCTGGCTGAAAAATTCTGCACTGTCTCTCCTGGCTGCCTTCTCAAATTATGATATTCTTTTAGGATGAGGAGAGCATTCTTCGGGGCTGCCCACCTATCAAGGAAAACTTGAGAAAATTGATGAAAGCTGAATATGCTTGCCACTGGAAGGCCTTTGAGCCAGTTTTTGACATTTCCTTGCAATGACAGGGCAAAAATTCTAATGCACACATCGTCTTCTTCTATCTCATACAATTCAATTAAATCCTCGAGGTTTTGAACATGTTCTTCAGCAGTGGACCCTTTATTCTCTCCATCAAAATGAGGTAGCTGATTTATAAGCTCTGCAGGAAGGGGTTGGAAGAAAAGAGGTAAAACCAGAGGCTTGTATATTTCTATGACCTTCGTAGGTGTAGGTGGTATAACAACGGACTCATGGCTGCTTGAAGCTTCTTGAGGGGTGGGAGATACAACATGAGCTTCTTGTTCCACCAGGTTTTTCACAGGAGTATAGGTCTGGTCACGGTCTGAAGACTGAGGCTTGAGATCTTCCCCATACTCATTGTGGGTCTCAACTCTGTACACTCAATTTGGCTTAAAATAGGACAGGACATAGTGATAAAAAAAACAATAAACTCTTTAAACCAAATCCAACCAGTATGTTCTACCCTTCTATGAGGTCTGGCCATCTTTCAGGTTCTTCCTCCAGTGGAGTCTTCGAGGATTATGGAGTGTGGAGTCGCCAGGTGGATGTATATGAACATTTGAAGTAGGATGTTGTCCACCATCAGCAATGTAAATGCCAATATAACCAGAGATTTTGGGTCTTTGAGTGCCTAAGAATGTTTAAGGTGAAATGCACTCAGAGTCCCTAGTGGAGTCGCCATTATGTTCGGGTTCCCATGTTTTGGCCAGATTGGCAAGACCAAAAGATGAGACAACATCAGAACCACTTTTGGGCCCTAGGATCTAGCCCTCCTGGACCCGGAGAGGGATCTCTCCAAATAGAGCAAAAAATGATATATCTTTGGAGCTGAAGATGAGATGTTAGGCTAGTTATGAAGCACAAAGGAGGTTTTAAAATGATTTGGTTGAAGGGTTGCTGGGTTGGTTAGGAGATCATGGGCTGAGAAAGTAATGGGAGGGAAGGAACAGAGCATCAGGAATTTTCAGCTAAGAGGATAGGCCGAGAAAGTGCCATCCATTGGGCTATGGAGTCATGAAAGGAAATTACATGCAAAAATTAGCCAAGGCTTTCAAAGGGCAAGTCATCTACACTAAAGGATATTTTAGGCAGATGTTGGAATGGAACATTAAGGAGAGAAAGTGGGAGAAGGAGAGGCACCCAATTTCTGTCTATAGATCAGGTCAGAGGTCATTTAACTCCAGACCTGCTTGGACATACTCAAAAGCATCTCTCAAGGAGGGACGAAGGGGTTGCTTATAGATCGGACCAGAGGTCATTTAACTCTAGGTCTGCTTTAGCAACTCCAAGGGAAAACAGAGATAAGTTAAACAAAGGGATCTTAGAAAGGCCAGCTGGTCGCGCATGGATCCTAGTGGATAGGGCTAGCTCTAATCCCCAGTGTTTCCAAACCTTCCAGCTTAAACCTAGCAAGAACATCTAAGAACTGTTTCAACCAATTCATACATCAGAGAGCAGGCAATAACATCCACTACACTGGTTAAATCAACTGAAATCAACTCTTAGATAGCACATAAGGCAGAAAACATTAAAGGTAGGGAGAGAAGGAAACATAGGGCACCTAACAAGGGTGAATCCTATGTTATACTTCTGTTGCTTACCAGAAGAAGATGAAACAGAATGAAAATGTAATATACAGAGTTAGAAAAAACATCACCAATAGTAATAGACCAGGATCCTGTGAAATATGCTTTGATTAATTGATGCAAAACTAGTCATGTACACTGAGCTCAATGGCTAATACTATCCAGACTTTCTCCTCCCAGCCTATTACAATACAACTACTCTGCTACTCCCTCACAAGACTATTCTAACTGTCGGAATGAATTCCTCTAATAGCAAATGCCCAACAACTGAACAACAACCTTTTACAATAATGTTCTTGGAATTCTTATAGGTGAAGAGAGAAACAGAGGTAGATGGATATTAAATGAATCTCATTAAGACAGAGTAGAGAAAGAGTTCATGCCCATTCCGCTTAATGGCAATCTGCCTCGCTGTGTGCACTCTGCAGGCTGCTTTGGAGATCTTTGTCAGGTCAATATTGACCTCTGATATGTTCTTTAATTCCTTATGGTGTCTGGAGCTCTGTGCTGCCTTCTAGAATAAATGAACTGGCTGAAAGATCTGCAGGGCTGCTCCATACCTCCATAACTGCTGCCTGACTGTCTTAAATGAGCTTCAGTCGGTGTAATTAATCGTTTCAGGGCTCGAGGAGGCATGGATATTTATTGTAGGAAGGTGTACGTTTGGAGAAGAGTACCTTTCTGATATTAAACACAGATAAGACTTTAACAACGTGCTTGGATCTTCAAACTGCGCCCTTTCCTTTGAATGCAGGATTATAATTGTTAATCTTCAATTAACCGGCTTTAATCCCTCAAATCCGTCTCTGCTGTTTTATTTTGCCGCTGAACTGGCCTCTCTGTGCTAACTGAACAGTCAAATAAAACTATTACAAACTCAGGCAGTGGTGGTGGAGAAATGCTTTGGAGGCCCGTGGTGGAAAGGCGGTGGCGACTGTGGAAACAGCGAACACATGGAACAATGGCGGAGAATGCCTTTAGTGCTAAACACTAAGGTTTAACTGTTGGCCGAGCTACAAAGGGGAAATTTCAAACACATGAAATGCATTCGAAATGGCAGGACCCGGTCATGGCAGAGGGCGATTCATTAAAATTTGATGTAAAATGAAAAGGTTTAACTAACGGAGGAAATACAAAGGAAATGAACAAAATGCAATGAGGGGAGCCGTGGATGTGGGACCCGGGGGTCAGACCACAAAATCGAAAATGGGGAAAGTGCGACGACGAAGATCAGCACCAAACAGAAAACCACACTTTGCGCTCTGCGATGGAGCGGAAATGTGATGGGGAAAATGCGATGGGCGGAAATACTGTATGGTGGACCCAAGCTAGGTCGCAAAATCGCAAATAGAGAAAATGCGATGGGAGAAAATGCGACCAGCGGAAAATGCGATGGGGAAAGTGTGATGAGGAAAATGCGATGGGGAAAATGCAATGGGCGGAAAGTGTGATGGCGCGATCGGCGATCGCATCACAAATATTTGTGACGCGCTCAGATCGTATCGCAAGTATTTGCGATGGATCAATCGACCACAAACAACGAAAATGCGATATGCGATCTGCGCTATAAGCGACGGGTTAATATATAAGAACTTTATAATAAAGTTCTATATGGAAGGTATTTGCGGGGTATAGAAAAGGGGAAGTGGTTTAGGCCTATGGTAAAGTTAAAAGTGGGTTTTAAGCCCGTTTCAACAGATTTAAAGGCAAGAAGGGGTACGATAGAGGAATAAAGGGGAATGATGGCCAACAAAGGGTAAGGGAAGAAATTAAAGGGAATTCAAAAAGTTAAGAAGGGAAATAGAAGGGGAAACAAGTAGAAGCTAAGTGGGGGTTGAAATAAGAGGGAAAAGGGGGCCTTTGGGCATTTCTTCACAAACAGAGAGGTTTTATAATAGGAATCAACAAAGGGGAATTTATCAAAGGATAAAAGACACATGGAGGCTTCAAGGAGACTTTGTTTTCAGAGGAAATGCATTCCTTGAAGGCTCAAAACATTTTAGCCCCCTATTTGCTTGTCAAAAAATTTATGGGGGGGGGCTAACAGATGGAAAGAATGATGGAGGAAATGATGAAGAAAATGGGCATTCTTGAGAGAGCACAAGCCATTCAAAACCAAACTGCTCCTCAGAATAGAAACCAAAACCAAAATTAGAATATAAGAAGGAACCAGCCTCCAAACAGACCCAGGGATGATGATCAATAGATCACTCCTCCCTTTCATCAAAACTGTGTAAGTGAGGTTGAGGAAACAAATGGAATAACAGAGGAGGAGATCAACATGTTTGGGGTAGAGCATGATGACTTTGTGGTTCATTATGATAAAGTACAAGGTCTATACACACCTTATGATGACAAAAGAGACGATGATGAAAATCATTATCAAGACATGGATAATGTCATCATAGAGACTCAAAGAGAATATGACCTTAGAAGCAAAACTGGTCACCAAACCCCTAACACCAAAACCTCTGACAAATATTCACAAAACAACACTACAACCAAGCTTAAAACGGTTAAACAAAGGGACAAAACAATGGATGTTAATTTTGGTAAAGATAAAGAGAAAGACACTCAAAATCTTGAAAAACAGAGTGCAGACATTAGTAGTACTAACACTTCAGATAGTACTCCTTTTTCAACCGTTGTGTCAAGTGTAGATAAAACAAATCAACAAGCTGTTGTTGCTGATAGAGTGGCAGTAAATAGGGCTGAAACCAGCACCTCAAAGAATTAAATTCCTTTCAGCCTGGAACAGGAAATCTCGAAGATCAAAATTTCTGTTGCTTTGACTGAGTTAGCTGCCCAACATGTATATAGGTCCAAAATTTTGAAGGCTTTGAACATAGAAGAAAACGAGGATACACTCAATCTTAATGACGACCAGCCAGAGCTTATTTTTGGTCCAAAGATTGAAGGTAAGTTTCAAGAGGGACCTGTCCCTCCCTTTTATGTAAGTTTGAACGTTCATGACAAAATTCTACACAACGCTATGCATGACTCAGGCGATTCTCATAATTTAATGCCGAAAGCTGTAATGGAGAGCCTAGGTCTTGAAATCACCAGACCTTATAAAGATCTTTACTCTTTTGACTCAAGCAGAGTCAAGTGTTTAGGATTGATCAAAGACCTTTGTGTTAACTTAGCCCAGATTCCAGCCAAATGCTTAGTTATGGATTTTGTTGTGGCTGATGTGCCCCCAAAGTATGGAATGCTTTTATCATGATATTGGGGGGCTAAGTTACATGGGACTATGCAAATGGACATGACCTATGCAACTATCCCTATTTTCAATCAGACTAGAAGACTTTACAGGGAGTCTCATATGCAATACACAATCATAAGTCAAGACAGACCACAAAACTGTCCTCTATACTCCGTGAGTACAGGCCTTGATTCTTTTACCATGTTCAATGATGAAATCCTTAATGAACAAATCACTTTAACAGAATTAGTGACCAAAAGGGAGGAAGAGGAACATAATGCTGAAGTGTCTAAGCAGTTTGTTGTATTTGAAAACATTAGCAAACCAAACTCAGGTCTTGAACTACAAGTCATCAATCCATTAAACTTAAATCTTGATAGTCAAGAGAACAATCCTCAACTCGATGAGAAACTTGAGGATGTAAAACAAAAACAACGTAGTGTTGATATTCAAGAAACATCTGGAAGCACGGTAGTTGATGAGGACATCCACCAAACTAATAAAACTGAAAATGATCCTCTCTGGAGTATGTATTTTGATGGGTCATGCACTAGAACAAATGTTGGTGCAGGTGTCTGGATTACTAACACTGAAAGCAAGAAAAAAGAATGCATTTCTTGTAAATTAAACTTTCAGTGTTCTAACAACATAGCAGAGTACAAATCCCTGCTCTTAGGCTTACATTTGCTGAAAAATTTAGGAGCCAAGAAAATAACTGTGTATGGGGATTCTGAGTTAATAATTAGGCAAGTCAATGGGGAGTATAGTGCAAATCATCCCAGACTTAGGGCCTATCAGAATGATGGCATGGATCTTTTGAAAACATTTGAGGAGTCCAAAATGACTTTTGTCCCAAGAAAAAGAAATCTTATAGCCCACAATTTAGCCTTTGCAGCTAGGACATGTATAACGCCATATGAGACCGAATATTGTTCACCTTAGATAAAATTTAGACCAGTTGTGCCTGATAATAAAAAATATTGGTAGGTGTCTGACGGAGATGAGAAAATAGAAGACTTCATGTACTGAAAATAGGTTTGAACTTCAGTTCGGGATGAATATGATACGATCGCAGTGAAGAAAATTTTCTTGGTGAAGAAGAACCTTCTCCTGAGCTTGTCACTATTAACCTTCAGACTTGCGAACTTAGAAACGAAACAGAACTGAGTGTAGAATCATAAACAGAGGAATTAGAAACTCTACATTCTAAAAATGAAAGTTTGCCAAGTGGTCTAACACCTTTAAAAGAGTTGTTTGATTTTAATGATGTGGCCAAAAAACCTAAACTGGAACCTGTAGAGACTGAAGTGGAAGAGTGTAACATAGGCAGTAAGGAAAAACCAAAAATGATCAAACTGTCCAAAACTTTGCCGGCTCACATTAAACTCAAATACATAGAGCTTTTCAAAGAATTTTCTAATGTTTTTGCATGGAGTTACGAAAATCTTGAATCCTATGACACTGAAATAATATAGCACAAAATCCCTCTTAAAGAAAACCAAAAACCATTCAAACAAAAACTGCGCAGAATAAACCCTGTACAGCTACCTTTGGTTAAGAAGGAAATCATGAAGATGTATGATGCTGGTATTATTGTCCCTATTAGATATTCGGAATGGGTATCTAATCTGGTGTCTGTTAGGAAGAAGACTGGATAAATCAGGCTTTGTATAGATTTTAGAGATTTAAACAAAGCTTCATTGAAAGACAACTACCCTTTACCAAAGATGGATCATATTTTACAGAGGGTGGTGGGGTCTAAAATAATGTCTTTGCTTGATGGCTATTCAGGGTATAATTAGATCTTAGTTCACCCTGCTGATCAATTAAAGACAGCCTTTACTACACCATAAAAGACTTTGCATAATGGCCATTTGGCCCAATGGATGAGCAACTCGTGAGAGCCATGGATATAGCATTCTCAAGAATGGGCTTTCATCATTATCTATCTTGATGATGTCACCGTGTTTTCAAAAATAGATGAAGAACACTTAGAACATTTGAGAAAAGTTTTCGAGAAATGCAGAAATTTTGGAATATCCTTAAACCCTAAGAAGACATTGTTCGGTCTCCAAGAAGGTAAACTTCTTGGGCACATTATTTCTGAGGAGGGTATAAAGATAGATCCAAAGAGGATTGAGGCCATATTGAAAATCTCTCATCCTCGAAACATAAAAGAGTTGCAGTCTTTCATTGGAAAGATTAAATTTTTGAGAAGGTTCATCCCTAACTTAGCTGAGCTCCTTAGGAATATCACAAATATGTTAAAGAAGGAGAAAGGGGTAAAATGGACCTTGGAAGCGAAGACATCCTTTGAGCTGGTGAAACAAGCGTTAACCAAAACACTGGTTCTGATAAGTCCTGATTTTTCAAAGGATTTTTATATCTTCTCATTTGCATCAGAACATACCATAGCTGTTGTCCTTTTACAGAAAAATCCACAAGGACAAGAGAAGCCTATTGCATTCTTTAGTAAGGCATTGAGGGATGCCCCATTGAAGTATAACATCATGGAGAAGCAAGCTTCTTCTTGGGTTAAGGCTTTAAAAGACTTCAGGGTATACATCCTTCACTCGCACGTCATTGCCTTTGTCCCAAATTCAGTTGTTAAGGACATTCTAACGTAGGACCCAGATGGTAAGAGAGGTAAGTGGATTGCTGTTATTCTTGAATATGATTTAGAGATAAAACCCACTAAGCTGATCAAAGGCCAAGGTCTAGCTAGATTATTGGCTGAGTCAAATTGTCAAGTTCTTGATATTAATATGATTAATGCTTTGGATAACCAAGAAGAACTCTCAACTCCCATTGTTGAAGATCATTTTATGAATTCTCCTTGGTATGCTGATATTGTTTATGTTTTTCTTAATTTAAATACACCTCCTGGTTTGAAAAAAACAAAGGCAAGGTTCTTTAAGCTGAAAGCAGTAAACTATTGCATTATAGATAGATGTCTTTATTGGAAAAATGCAAGTGGTATATTGATTAAATGTTTGCCTAAGTTTGATGCAGAGAAGGTTAAGCAGGAATTCCATGAAGGAGAGTGTGGGGGTCATTTGTATAGGAAGTCAACATCCAACAAAATTTTGAGGGCTGGTTTCTATTGGCCTACTCTTTTTCCTGATATACACAAGATGATCATTTCCTGTCATAAGTGCCAACTATTTGAGGGCAAAAGAAAACTGTTACCCCTTCCTCTGCATCCAATTACTGTTGAAGCCCCTTTTCAACAGTGGGGAATTGAATTCATAGGAGAAATCCATCCACCATCTTCTTCCCAGCATAGGTGGATTCTTACTGCCACAGACTATTTCACTAAGTGGATAGAAGCCATTCCTTGTAGGCAGGCCAATGATTCAGTTATCATAAAATTTATGGAAACTAACATTCTCTCCAGATTTGGCTGTCCTACCAAAATTATCACTGATAACGCAACAACATTTGGATCAAAGAGGATGGTTGACTTCCATCATAGATATCAAATATCATTGGGGCATTCCACAGCCTATTACCCTCAAGGTAATGGAATTGCAGAATCTTCCAACAAAAGCTTAGTGAACATAATCAAGAAACTGTTGGAGGACAACAAAAAGTCTTGGCACACAAAGCTGGTCCATGCACTTTGGGCTGACGGATTAACTTTGAAGAAATCTATTGGTATGTCACCTTTCCATTGTGTATGGTACTGATGCAATTTTTCCAAATAGCCTTGGTGTACCAGTTATGAAGTTGATTCAAGAGTTGCAGACTGAAGAAAATGACATGACCAGAAGAATAAATGAGACCATTCATCTTCAGCAGACTAGAGAGGAAGTGTATAACAAAGCATTGCAGAAACAGGATAACATAAAAAGGATTTTTGACAGAAGAACAAAGGCCAGCAATTTCAAGATTGGGGACAAAGTTCTAAAGTGGGACTCAAGGAGCGAAGAAAAGGGCAAGCATGGAAAATTTGACAACCTATGGCTTGGCCCTTACTCTATTCATTCAGTTGCCAGTAATAATGCATTTTTCTTACAGGAACTAGATGGAACAAAATTGTTTGGGGGTCCTGTCAATGGCAGGATGCTTAAGCATTACTTCTCTTGATCCATTTTATGTTTTGAAGCCCTTTTTATATTTTTCCCATTATGAATATTCCATCCTCCATTGCTTTCAAAGTTATGAAAATTCAAAAATACAAAAACAAAGAAAAAGAAGAAAAGAGGGCAGAGATGAAAACAAGAAAGGCAAAGCCCCATGCCAAAAAGAGAAACAAATCTGAAAGTGTGCAAGCTCAAATGACACTCCTCAAAAACACACTTCTAGTTAGTCAAACAGTTTAATCTTGACTAATTGGATTTAAATTTTTTAGCTGATAGGATAGTGAATGCGATTTGCCAAACTGTTCAATCTTGGCTTATCAGTAGATAGATTAGGATAGAAATTGAAGGTTCAAACAAGCTCAAAATATGAACCAAAGTTTCCAAAAGGAGGTAACTCGAAACTATTTTATTTTCTGAGTCATAAAATAGATAAACTGGTTCTAATCTACTCAAAATATGAACCAGAAGAAAGGCAAAGACAACTCAAAAGCAAAGCAAAAAAAGAGCTGTGAAGAAAGGAGAAGGCTATGATGAGAAACTTTCAGATCTTAAGCCTTCCATTTTGTTTTAATTTTCTGCAAATAATAATCTATGTGAAGCTTGTCTTTATGCCATAGATCACAGCAAGTCAAACAGCCTAATCTTGACTTGGTTGTTTTTAAATTTCGGTTTCAAAATTTAGAGAATGGAAGTCTGTTGGACAGTTTAATCCCAACAGACAGTAGATTAGGTAGAGAAATATCTAAGCTCAATTGTTTAATCTGAGTTCAGGGAGAAATAAGGAATAGAAATAGATTAGTTTTTATGCTTTCAAAAGAATAAAATGTTGTGAAAAGAGTTTTCCAATCCAAGTTCACTCTGATGAAGAAAAAATGTTAGATCAGTAGGATTGGGTAGGTAGACAGTTGTATTGATGAAGTCCATTATTTTTTCATAACTGATATTATTTTTCAGAAGCAAAGCAAGATCATCCAGCAAAAGAAGAGTGATCTAAAGGATCTGGCACAAGTAAGCCTCCCAGAGGGATCAAGTCTGAATTCTTGATGCCTTCAAGAAGGCACCATCCCCAAGTGGAGCCACTATTAGCCACCTGTAAAATTTGATTATACCAAAGGTGGCTAAATTTTTTTTGAGCCTTCGAGGAACAATTTTCCCTATAAAAACTGTTGGCTCTTGATGACTCTTGAAGGCCTTATGCCTCTATCCAGATCCCACACTACTGTTTGCATCCTAAAAACCTCTGAAATCCTACAAAAATCCAAAGTCAAATACTGCTGCAAACATCCCTTTCCCCTTCCTTCTCCTCAAAACTAACCTCCTCTTCTATCCCTCCATCCCCATGAAATTCCCTCGTTTCCATGTTTCTGCTATTGCCCCTCATTACAATCCATTTTATAAGGTCTAAGACCCCTTCTTAGCCTTATCAAAACCTTTCATTTCCTTTGAAAAAACATTAAAAAACCATAGAAAATATATATTTTCTATGTTCTGGGCTTAAGCCCCCTTGGGCTAAGCCTCTAACCCTTTTTCATCCATGCACCTGAGTGCCAGAACCAACTGCTAAATCTCGCGGGTGCTTATCCTTTCCAATAATATTTCTCTGCCCAAAACATTGAAAACCTTTGTTATTTCATGTTTTTGGGTTTAAACTCTGTTTCCAAAGTTTTCTGCCCGTATGAATTATGGGGCGATCTCGACCGTCGATCTGCCCCGCAGATCGGACGATGCAGAGCGTGTCTTCCCGTGGTCCCCACCTCCCGTGCGTTGTTTGCCCAAAACCGACGGTATCCATCGCACCGCCTTCGGGCCAAAGGCTGTTTTCTTCCATTAGCCAGCGATTCCATACGCTGTGTGACGTGTGTCCCTTGTATGATTTGAAAACCGCCGTGCAATCGTCGTCCATCGCGCATTATAGTCCGAACGAGGATGCCCAGCGAAATAAATCGCTGCCATCCGATCTGGGCCCACTCATCCAACGGCTATTGCTCTTTGAAAATATCCAATGTATAATCAAAGTGTCCGCGCGATAAACGGGCCCTCGTACAGTAGCAAATCAATCCCCGCCGTCGATCTGATCTGCAGATCGACGACCCATATTGCGTCGCCCGATTTCGTTGCCCAGTCAACGATTCCCCGCCGCTGACTTTCCATTGCCCGCTCCCGACCGTTGATCATGCGCGATCAATGGCTCAGATTTGATCCTTTTCCACCTATTATATGATCTCCCCCGATCTATCCTAACCGTCGGATGATGCCATCCGACGGCCATGCTCCTCCACACACCTTCCGATGCAGTTAATCCTATAAAAGCAGGATTTTTTAATGAGTTTTCGCATTTTGCAGGGTTTAAATCATTTGTTCATGGTTTCCAAAGAAGATTCGGGGAAGGAGGGTGACGACCCTCCCGTCTTCGATTCATCTGAGGAAATCACCCACAGGGTTGAAATGCACGTTTCGTCCATGTTTTCTCAGGCATTGATGCCTTATAAACCCTGTGCAGCCCGGCACGACAGCAAGAAAACCATGAAACAGGCACAGTCAAATATTATCAGTGTCGAAGACCAGGATGAACCAGAGTAGAGAAATGATGGATAGATTAGCAGGAATTATGGCTAAGACAGTTATCAAAAGCCTAATCCCCAATCTAAAACACAGTTTAAAGAAAAACCTAAAGTTTTTTATCAAGAAAACCCTCCACCGCCACAAATGGAGGCGAATTGATTCCTCCCAGCGACCAAAGTGCCACATGTGCCTCAAAGCATTCAATCAGGAACATAATTTATTGATCAGGATCAGATATTTTACCTTGATGCAGCTGAAGAGTTACTTCTGCCAGGGATTTAATGAAATAATGTCTGCAGAGTAACCCTAGCATCACACAGAGCCTCAAAGGTTAACAAAAGCTCCCACCAAGCTTAATTCATAAGTGTAAACCAATTAATATAGTGAAACACATGTACAATTTCTTCATTGAGCCTCCCAAGGGCCAAAGAAGACATCAACTCTGTATTAATTGTATTTGAGATCTTTTATCAGATCTCACCTCCTCATTCTTCTATATATACTTCAGTAGAAGATGAGTGAGGGGTTGGTTGTTGATGTAATTGCTGAAGCATTGTAATGTAATTGAGCTGAAGATCCCTGATTGTAAATAGTGATTCACTGGCTCTTGGAGCTCTGCTTGCAACAGATAAGTTAGGTCATGAAAGAAAGATGAATTAAAACACTGGACTTGAAGATTGTAACTGGTTTGGAGCATCAATACAAGCTGATTTATGGGATCCTGGTCTATGTTGATGGTGATGTTATTCTCATTGTAACTTGTTATTTGTTTTCTGTTTCCATTATGTTTCGTATTCTCCTGTAAAGAATACTTTAAATAGTGTTGGGACCTACTGTATACCAATAACCTTCTCTGGCTGAAAAATATTTATTTAAATGTTTTCTTTCAACTGTGTTATTTTAAAATGACTTAATTCAGTTTAAGCATAGGAATGTTGGCGTTCCCTCATCTTATTGTCTTAGCTAAATATTATTTTTTGAATGTTACTTTCAGTATATGTTGTGTGAAGATGAACTGAGGAAGATATGGTGAGCCCTAGTCCCAGTCTTGTTTGCATAACTGTTTGATTGTTTCCCTTAGAATGTGTTAAAATCTGGATAGTTTCAAAGTACTTACCAGATCTTAGGCCATTCTGTGTTATCTTTGTGATTGTCTTGGAAGTAGCCAAGTAAAGAAGAGCTAGGAGAGGATTTGTGGTGAGCCTGGCCCGCTAGTCTCTACTCCAAAGGTTTCCTTCAAGTTTCCCTTAGTTTTTATATGTTTTCTATTGAAAGTGTATCAAAGGTTGGCTAGTTTCAAAGTACTTACCAGATCCTAGTTTACTTTCATGTTTTTCCTAAGCGCTTGGTCAAAGGCTGGCTAGTTTCAAAGTACTTACCATATCCTAGGCTGCTCTTTGTTCTACATATGTTTATTTCCCCTTCTTAATGTATCATTTCATTCCATAAATCAAACTTTAAAGAGACCCTTAGACATAGATGACTTGCCCCATGGACCACTCTTGCTCTTGCTGTTCCAATTAAATCCTCTTATGACTCCATAGCCCAATGGACTGAAAACCTGCCATCATTTTTCTTCTTGGTCAAAACTTACTCTTTTGCTTGCAACTTCTCACCTTTGAACCTCTTTACCTTTGGGACTTTTCGCCTTTAACAACAATCATGTTCAACCATCCAAAAACAAACAAAACCCTCAGACTTCATAACTAGCCTAATATCATTATCCCAAACTTCAAAGACATATCCATCTTTGCACTCATTGGAGAGATCCCTCTCCAGATTCAGGAGGGCTAGATCCTAGAATCCCAAAGTTGGTTGAAACGATGTTGTTTCTGTAATTGGACTCTGCCAATATTGCTAATAAATTACAGATTCCTAACATGAAAAACCCTAAAAATGGCCCTTTTTGCATTGGTGCGAGCAAGAAGTTCAATACCCACACCAATGGGGAAAATACTTCAAAGAGGCCGCGCCAGTTGGCGCTCTGTCCCAGAGTCGCACTCGAGCTAGCCAATTTAAGGAGTGCTTTTAAAAATAAATGGCGGAAGTTTCGTCCTAACTGATCCAGGAACTGATATCTACTTTGAGTTGGGAGGTTTGGCTACGGATTTCCATAGAGAGGAAGTGGTTTTCCACCTCCATGGAAGCTTCCTTGAGAATAGGGCCAATCCCATGATTATAGGGATCCCAACTCCTTCTCCACCGCAGGTAAAAGCTGCCCACTCATTGCAAGCTAGTCTTCAAGTTCCCAAATTTCAAATAGCCTACACAAGAGCTTCCAGCACCCTCTCAAGGCAAATTTCTGGCAAGGAGCCTACCAAGGATCCTGAGAGGAGAAGTTTGTCCCATCCTCAGCTGGGGGAAAGCAGATGTTCTGTTGGCGACCCTCCGAAGGAGAATTCAGCGTCAGAACTATGGTTGTAATTTTCCTTTGATTGATTATTAATGAACGACTATTGGTTATGGTTCCACTCCTGTTGTTGTTTATGATGATGAGTTATGTCCTTTCTGACTGACATATAGTTTCAACTACTGGATTTTACGCTTGTGTTTGTTTTGTTTCTCGCATGTGCAGGTGTCCTATCATGGAGATCATGGGGATCGCGATCTACCAGAGCTAAGGAATGGGATCGCCACCTCTTGTACAAGAAACAGCGTTGGATTCCAGGTAAGCCTTCATCACTAGTTGGTTTATTTACAATTAGGAACCTGCACTATAGCGTGTGACGATTGTTGCTAGACCCGGTCTGGGCTAGTAGGGATTGCCTCTGTCCGCAGAGGGGATTTACCTCCACAACAAATTGGCGACTCCACTGGGGATCGTTAGCTTGTTGTCGTTCATTTTATGAGCTATAGACGGAGCCTGAAGTTAGCCAGATAGCCTTCGAAACGTTTTTGATCTGCAATTGCGAAGTAGATCAACGCTGCTTTAGTCAATCTCCGGTTTAGTTTGTAAACTGAACGTTTGGAGCATTGTCTTGCCTTTTTGGTTGATTCTTGATCCTCCTTGCTTGATCAGCTCTTTTGGGCTGGTTCTTTTTGTGAATTTGGGTCTTTGATGGCTTGACCATTCACTGGTCTGCTTGTTGGATTGCTTCTTTTTTATTCTTGACTGGGAAACTCGACTGGCATGCTTTTCAGCTTGACAGTCACGCCCATTGGCGCATGTTGCTTGTGTATTACCCGTGCCAATTCGTCTCTAGCGCTATTTTCAGCCTCACAGTCGCACCAATCCTGTGAGCTACTAGGGTTTGCTCAGTTCTGAGATTCCTGAGCCTGATCTGTGTGTTTGGTCTTGATTTTTCCACTGTTTGAGTGTTTTGGAGCCTGGGTTGACTGGATGTTACCTTCATCCTTTGGTTGTTTGCCCATTTCCATCGATTTTGCATTTTAGCCCTAGGTCATCTAGGTGCTGTTGTGTGTCGAGCCTTCCTTAGGAGTTTTTGGTCTCTTTCGGTTCAGTCAACCTTCTGATTACTTCTTTGCATTTATTTGGTGGTTTTCTATTGTCTCATTGCGTTGTTTGAGTGATTGTTTCCTTCTTCATTCGAATTTCGCTTCGTCTCGTCTTGGGCCTAGATTACACGGCTCATTTTGAATCTTTGGGATTATTTCGCTTTGAGGGACTTTTGGTTGATTTGAGGTCTGATTGTGATTTCCATTGAGTGGAATTTTCTTGGTTTTGGCTCTCTTGTCACCGTTTCTCAAATTGCCTTGCATTAGTTTTCATTTTTTAGTGCATATTGCTCTGAAATATTGAAAATATAAAAAAAAAATCTCTTTTGCTTTGAATTAGTTGATGTGAATTAGATCTTTTCGGTGTTATTAGTGATTGGTAACATTGAACGAAAAGCTTTTTAGTTTTCATTAGCTGCATTAGAGACATCATTGGTTGTTTTCTGTTCATTTCGTTATTGTGTGAAAAGCTCTCAACTCTCTCATAAGTAGATTTCATCGAATGAAATGATACACTGTGGCATATAGATTGTATTTAGGAGATTTTGAGACATTACATTTGCTAGGGCCTGAAAACTGAAATGTAATTGAAGATAAACTTTAAAATTTACTCAATTTACACTAAGGTAGCATTGAAATCTAACGAAACACATTTAGAGGTCTAGGCTAGAGACGTGTTCCGACGTCTTTAAAACTAGAAGCTGTCGTTCGCCTCTTGGCTTTAGATAGCGCTAGTACGGACTTGTGCTCCCCGTACCGTCGCGTATATAAAGGGAGACTTAATTGTGTTGGAACCTTTGTCCATTGCAGCCGAGTCCGCCGCCTCTGCCACCCATGATACAATTGACAGTATCGGGAGATTGCCTGCACGTACGTTAAGTCCTTGGTTGATTTCTCTTTCATTTTGAAACCAAGGTGTATATTGCAGTTCACGGTTATTTGGTACACCCTTTGCCTAGTATTCCTGAGTAGTCATTTTGATCCTATCTGACTCCCTAAATTTGAAAGGATCACCAAGCGCTTGTCCTTTCATGCTTGTGTCAAATCTGAAAGAGATAGAGTCACCTTTTCAACCATTTCTCGACTCTTAAAACATGAAACGGTGAAGTTTCTTATTTTTCAATGTGGTAAAAATTAATCATCTGTGATCACACACCCTGTTAGATTTTGCTTGTCGGCCATTTGATTGTGTGTCTTGACTTTTTTTCAGCCGGTGTGTGTGTTTGATCTTTTTCTCTTGTCGTTACTACCACAGTGGCAGAACCCTCAGTTTCTTCTACTAGTAGTCCTTATACGGACGATTCATCAGAGGCTTCTCAATCCTCTGCCGACCCACAACAGCCCATTGTTTCCGAGTTTCCTGACGGGGGACCGGTTCTTGTTGAGCAACCCTTTGGGGGACCAGTTGAGTTCAATTGGCCCTTTTTCGACCCTTGGTCTGAATTAAGAGTAGGGGCAGATTTAATTTCTCTTACATCGGGTTCACCTTTTATAGCTGTTGTCTTTCCTCCTAGTCCTCGCTGTCTACTCCGAGCTCTAGCAGGAGGCTCAAACATGAGTGATTCCAGTGAGGAAATTCCAACGTCTGGTGAAGACTATCAGCTCTTCCCACGAAGATTATTTCTAGGAGATAACTCTGAACCAGCTATTATGTCATCATCCGGTCTCTCATTGCCAGCAGGGTATAGATCCTTGGGTCAGATCATTTCTGCCGCAGCCTCTATGGGAGCGTCAGCTCCTTCTACAAGGCCGGTTGCTCCTTCATTGGGGATGTCTCCTTAGACACCCGTCACTTCTGTACCCGCTCGACCCACTGTCTGTGTGGCCACATCTGCACCCACTGTCACGGCACCCTCCGCGAGGGCTATGCCACCTTCTGAAGACGTTTATATAGCGACTGTTATGCCGGAGAACACTTCTCTGGAGGAGTATCGGTTGTCCCTAAAACAACCAAACCTCGAGGTTGGACCATCCTCTCAAGATCCCAACCGCTCTTATTTTTCGCACTATGCATAGGATGGTACACCCGTGTATGCTTTTCCAGATCAGTATGATGAGCACGGGAACATTTTATGTCTACCGCTCCTGAGGCTCACCTCCATTCTCAAGGTTTACCTTATAACCAGGCTTATAACCCGCAAGGGCAACCTTTACAAGGCCAACCTTCGGGCCAACCTGGCTATCCTTATGACCCACAGGGGCAGCCCATGCAAGGCTATCCTGCGGGCCAGCAAGGGCCATCGTACGGTCCGCAAGGACAGTATTACAACCCTTCCGGTCAACCTATGCAGCCTCAGCCGGGGTACCAACCAGGGCCGGTCTATGGTCCTGGGGGGCAAGTCCATCCTTCTCAACCCATGCAACCGTAGTATCCTGTTAATCCAAATGTTGCACACTAGGCAGGACCATCTTATGGTCCTGCTGCAGGTCAACCCGGTTACCAACCACCACCTGGCTCCATTCCTCCACCAGGCCAACCGGTCTATCCGGCACAACCTGGTGTTCTGCCTCCAGGCCAACCGGTTCATCCGGTACAACCTGGTGCTTCTCAACAGCTAGGTCAACCTGCGCAACCAACTCAACTTGTTCATCTGGGTCAACCTGTTAACCCAGGGCAGCCCCCTCACCCAGGTCAGCCTGCTCAACCAGGCCAACCTGTCCATCCTATTAACCCTGCACAACAGCCGACTTATTTGACGCAGCAACCGAATCCACCGTTGCACCTTAATTATCAGGCTCCACAGGGTTCCACCTATCAGCAGCCCACTCAACCTCAAGGCGGCTACTATTCTCATGGTCAATACCGACCGAATTATAGTCAGCCCCAAGGTTCTAACTATCGTCCTCAACAACCCGGCTATACCTATACTCAGCAGCCAAATCAAAATGCTGCTTACGTGGGGCCGACTCATAATCAGGGTCCATACTCTAGTTATCAACCCCCATACGCTGGTTACCAGCAACCGAATCAGGCTGGTTAAAACACCTACACCCCCTACGGTCAGAATCCTGCTGGACAGAACCCATGGGGGCAAGGATATTCCCAACCAACGTGGAGTACAGGGACTGGTCCTTATCCAGGGCCAGGTATGTCGTCCAATCCGCCATTGCCGTTCTTGGCTACCTTGGAATTACCGGATGTTTCGAAATTAACGAATGATCCAATTCTGCATAATCCTTATTGACCTTCGGTTCCTACCAAGGTGCCCGGCGATTGCCCCAAGTTTGAGGGTAAAGATGGGGAGGACCCCCAAGCTCATGTGATGACCTACCATCTTTGGTGTTCGTCAAACTCTTGGGTCGATGATTCAGTTCGTCTATGCCTCTTCCAGCACACTTTGACTGGCGCTGCAGCTAAGTGTTATATTGAATTACCCCGTGGCATATTTCAAGATTTCAATACGTTAGCCATGGCTTTTCTGACTCATTTTCAGTTACCAGTTTGCTACGAAGCCGGGACGCACCTCCTGACTTCTTTGAAGCAGGACAAAGCCACCCACATTTCTGATCACATTCACGAGTGGCGACGTCGTCGTAGACTAATCAAGTTCCATATACCTGATTAGATACTAACTCATTGGTTCACCACCTCCTTTTTTAACAAAATCGTCCAAGATATTGCTATGGGAGCGTGTGTGACTGAAGAGCAAGCCATAGCGCGTGCCCAATATCTGGATCTTGTATACTCACAGTCCGGCACGCTGTACGATATCTTGCCTGATGCTCCACGATTTGGAACCTCTAAAGCTCCACCTACTCCAGCGGTAGATGGTGTTATTGGTTCCGTATCTCAGAATTCAAAGAAATCCTCAAATGGGAAGCAGAAATCCAACTCATCCAATAATTCTGCTCCTACCGTCCCTACCGATTCTGGCAAAGCTGCAGAGGTTAACGCCATTCAGGCCAATCCTATGGAAAAATCCTCCAAGGGGAAAAAGAAGGGCAAAGGTAAATCCAAATCCGACGCCCCAAAGCCAAAATCCAAACCTCACACTGAGGATGGTTCTCAACGTAAACCGAAGTACCCCTGCCTCATTTGTGAAGGAGATCATTATACCAAGGATTTTCCACGACGGTCCAAAGTTAGTCAACTTCTCAAAGGATCCAAAGGGACTCCAACAGTTCTTAAAGAACCATTTCCGTCTCAGCAGACCCATATGGTTGAACAACCTTCACCATCTGCACCATTTGGGTCCCAGGTTTTTATGATGAATGGTGCTGCACCTATCTCTATCGCTACGTGTTCGAAGGATTACAACGAATCGCGCCAGGCACCGAGGAAGGCAGTTGTAGATGGCCCACCTCCCCCACCTATCTCCGGTTCGTTGGAAATCGAGAAGCCTTCTCCTGAACCTATTGTGAAGCCACCTTCTAAAGGTGTTTTACGAAGATCTTGTTATAATCCAAATGCCCGTGTTGCTCAACACTACAGTATTGTTGAGGATTTCGCACAGGCCCCTTCTGCTATGTTCACACTAGAAGTTATTCAAATTTGTCCTTCGCAATGGAAGGCTTTGTTTTCTACAATCGGTGGCATTGATCCCGCCGATTCAAGTCTTCTCACCTTCGACTTAGATAATTTCACCCCCCGACTTCCACATCAGATCGCTCTTGTTATTCAAGTCGGGATCAACGGTCTTAACATCCATAGGGTCGTTTTGGATGAAGGTGCCTCTACCTATGTCATGTCATCCGCTTGCTGGAAGGCCATTGGCTCTCCGACCCTTTCGTCATCTCCCAATGCCCTAGAGGTATTCGATGGTCGGGAATCCAAACCCCTGGGTGTTCTCGAGAGTCTAGCGATTACTTTACAGGGGAAGACAGTCAACGTAGAAGTAGAAGTGGTTGATGCCAAGCTTAACTACAATATACTTCTCGGCCGCAGCTGGAATCATGCCATGCTATGCGTGCCATCCACCATTTTTCGACTTCTTAAGTTCCCTCATGAGGGAAAAATCGTTACGGTATATCAGTTGTCTTTCTTCACCTCCACCTCCGAGAAAAATGTTCCATACGTGTATCAGATCCCAAATCCCCCTAACAGTGTAGGACTCGGTCTTTTCAAAGACCCCATCCTAATGGGTATTTTTCCCGCACCACCACCGCACACCGGTCAAGTTAACATGATCTCCAGCTCTGACGACCCATGGCTCATCCCTACGACTGAGCAGGTGCTTGAATTTGGAGAATCGATGCCCTTAACTCCAATAGAGATTAGCTACTGTGAAATCGTTGCTGCATCTGATCCTCCTCCTCCTCAGCATGCTCCTTTGAGCATGGCTTTAGATTTCTACTCTCAATCCCCCTAGCTCGGTCAGGCCGATTCGCCTGATCCTCTCAAAGAGATTTTTCCTTATGATGAAGCCATTGTTGAAACAATGTCTCTTAAGGAGCTGCCTTGGAGCGATGGACATCATTGTTCCTCCTTTATGCCCTGCCTGGGGGCAATGTCAGATTATCTAGAGCGTTTTACATCTCAGGTTCCCACTCCCCCTCTCCAAACGCCAATTTTGACACATGAGGTTCTTTCGGAAGGAAACCTGAGTAATATCACTCAAACCATCCCGATCAAAATTTCCGTTAAACCAGGGATCGTTGAGAACATACACGTGGGAGTGACTTGTTCTCCTGATGAGATACAAGTCTATACTAATCTTTTTAAAGAATTCAGAGATGTGTTCACCTGGTCCTATGAGGAAATTCCTGGGATTGATCCCAGTATCGTAGTGCATGAGATTCCAACCTACCCTAGTGTGAAGCCCGTGCGCCAACGCTTACGCCCAGTGAATCCTCGCAAAGCCGCTGCAATTAAGGCAAAATTTGAAAAACTTCTGAACGCGGGCTTTATTTATCCCATCCCCCTCACAGAATGGGTTTCCAACATTGTACCTATCGATAAAAAGCAGGGAAATATTAGGGTCTGTGTTGATTACCGTGATATTAATCGCGCCTGTCCGAAAGATAACTATCCCACTCTATTCATAGACCAAATCATCGACGAATGTGCCAGAAGTGAGATTTATTCCTTGATGGATGGTTTCTTGGGGTATAATCAGATCAATATTTTACCTGAGGATCAACACAAGACTGCATTCATCTGTTCGTGGGGTACTTTCGCTTATAAAAAGCTCCCATTCGGGTTGAAGAACACTGGAGCCACTTTCCAAAGTGCGATGTCTTACGCTTTCCATGACATACGCCATATCGTTCAGCCTTATCTGGACGACTTGCCAGCTCATTCAGCTAGGCGAGAGGACCACCCTGAACACCTCCGCCAGATTTTCCTTCGCTGCAAGCGCTACAATATTAGGCTTAATCCTCATAAATGCATCTTTTGCGTAGATTCTGGCCATCTTTTGGGATTCATAGTATCCAAAGACAGGATTCGCCTTGACCCTTTAAAGGTCGAGGCTATCATTAATCTCCCATCACCCTCCTCATTATATCAGTTGCAGAGTTTGCAGGGAAAAGAAAACTTCCTTCGACGTTTTATCCCGAACTACGCGGAGGTGGCTAAAGGATTCACGCGCCTATTAAAGCAGAACGTTCCCTTTCATTGGGACGAAATTGCTCAAAAATCCTTTGAGAAGCTCAAGACGTTACTTGTTAATGCTATTTTTCTTCATCCTCCTAACTATCATCGTGATTTCACTTTGTATCTCGCCGCCGCGTTTAGCACCATAGCTATGGTTCTGGTGCAGGATGACGATGATGGAAATGAACATGTCATTTATTATCTATCACGGAACCTTCTCGACACAGAAACACATTATGCTCATGTCGATAAGTTGGTGTTATCCGCAGTACACGCTGTGCAGTGTTTTCGCCATTACATCCTGTTGCGTACGATAACAGTGGTTTCGGATTGCAACCCCATGACATATATTCTTTCTCGACAATTACTGGGGGGGAAATAGTCCAAATGGATTGTTATCCTGTAGAAGTTTGACTTAGAATTCACTACTGCTAAGTCAACCAAATCACTCGTTTTCGTGGATCTTATATGCTCACTCCCAACAGACTCCACTCCTTCACACTCCGAGGATCATATCCTGGACGAAACTCTTTTCCTTATCAGTACTCGCGACCCTTGGTACGATGACATAATTTGTATCTTCAGACCTCCACATTTCAGTCTGAGTTGACTAAAGATGCCCGACGTCGGATTCGGCATCAGTCTCAACCCTACCGTATCGTAGGAGATACCTTATACTATGTTGGAGTAGATTCGGTGCTCCGTCGGTGCCTAACCTTGGAAGAGGTTGAAAGGGTCCTAAATGACTACCACAGTGGCACCTGTGGTGGACATATGTCTGGATATGCTACTTCCCAGAAAATTCTGCGAGCAGGATACTTCTGGCCGTCAATTTTCAAAGACTGTATCGTCGCAGTCCGTAAATGTCACGCGTGCCAGGTGTTTCAGCGCAAGATGAACACGCCACCTTTGCCTTTGCATTCTGTTATTACCATAGGCCCTTTTACGAAATGGGGCGTGGATTTTATGACGTGTAACCCTCATTCGGCCAGGGGGCATGTGTATATAATCGTCACTGTCGACTACTTCACCAAGTGGGCCGAAGCGATGCCTACACTAGCTGCTGACGGTAAGACAACTGCCCAATTCATCTTCAACCACATCATTGCACATTTCGGGGTCCCTCAGGCCATCGTTACCGACCATGGTACTCATTTCCGAGATTATATGATGGCCGAGCTGACTTCAAGATTGGGCTTACGCCACGATAGCTCAACGCCATATTACCCTAAGGAAAATGGCTAGGTTGAAGAAGTGAACAAGGTTCTAGTCACTATGCTTCAACGAACAGTTGGTATTCACAAATCCAATTGGCATCTCTAGCTATTCTCAGCTCTATGGGCCTACCGGACATCTGCAAAGAGTGCAACTTGATTCACACCATTTCAATTGGTGTATGGTCTAGAAGAAACTCTTCCGGTTGAATGCGAGATTCCTTCTTTGAAATTAGCTGTGGAACTTCTACCCGACACTTCTGTTGAGGAAGAGCATCTTTTGTATCTGGAACAGTTAGATGAAACCTTCCATTTGGCTGCTTTAGTCATTGAAGCAAAAAAGAAGTGGGTCAAAGCTCACTTTGATCAATCAGTTTCTCCACGTTCCTTTGTCGAAGGGGACCTCGTCCTCCTATGCGATCAAGCACATGACAAGCTTGGGGCTGGTAAGTTCCAACCTATGTGGCATGGGCCCTACATAGTAAAACGTGTTTTGAAGAATGGGGCTTATGAGCTTATAGATTATGAAGGAGTTCCGTTGGCGCAGCCCAGAAATGGGCTGTACCTGAAAAAATACTACGCTTGAAGTCATTTTTGGTGTGGTGTGTGTACATAGGTGTGTTTTTCATTTGTGTACATCTGTGGTGTGGTGTACGATGTAAATATCTTTCTGCTGGTCGGGTCTTCCTGATTGTGAAAATGTCCATCAATCCATTTGTTGGTTTTGCGGATGGTGCCTCCCGCAGTACCAAGAATTTGTCTTCGGCAGCCTGGGTAATCTACGATCCTACTGGTGAGTTGGTCAACCTGCAAGGTGTGTGTCTGGGACGTGCTACAAATAACATCATGGAATATAGTGTTGTGTTAGAATTATTAACTGAGGCTGTAAACCTTGGTATCTGTGAATTACTTGTGTATCTAGACTCACAACTTGTAGTATCACAACTTAACGGTCATTATTCAGTAAGAAACCCATCCATTTTATGTCTGTATCTGCGTATTAATTTACTGGAAAGAAATTTTGACTATATTACATATCAACATATACCCAGACATATGAATGCATTAACAGATGCAGTAGCTAATTTGGTGCTAGATAGACATTTGCGCAATTTGTAAAACAACATCACATGTAAAAAGAAAGATCCATCCCGAAATAGGTATGTATATATATAGATATCGAAATGTTTACATAGTGTGCGTCGCATGAAATTAAAAAATATACATGTTCGTCTTAATACATCCGAAGACGACATGTCTCTCAAAAATATGCATGAAATAAACCCTAGGTGTCTAATCTGCATGGTGCTCATGATAACAAGTCACCGCACGCACTAGCCGTCTTAGGATGCGGTGGAGGCGACTAGGCACTCCCACCGTATGTCTCTGGTATGCTAGTGGGACATCTGCCAGCCGGGCGTAGTCTGGAATCCCCCGGGAAATCCCCTTGAGGTTCTGGATCAACTCTCCCCCCTCGACACCCTTCGCCTGAGGGTCAGCTACGAGCTGAGTTCTCCGCGAGATAGGAGACATACCGGCAGGTCGCTCTGGGCCAACATCTGCATACACACATAACTGCTGTCAGAACAGACATGTATTAACAAAAAATCATAAATACAAAAAATCAAAAAAGATGATCTTACCCAACTCCTCGTCCCAGTCGTCTCCCTCCGGGAGTGGAAGATCTAGATCACCAGTGAAATCAGTCCCTGCATATGGCCAGTCTTCGACTACGATCAACTAACGCCGTAGCCACCCAAAAAACTCCGACCTCCAGGACATCTATTGGCCCCCTCCCGCTCTAGGCATTAGTGCTGCCCAGCGAGCCATTCTCGGCTCTCGTGGTATCGGCTCATCTAATATGGCCCCTTGGCCTTGGAAGATTGGTAGTCGTTCCAAGATGAACGATACCAGGATAGAACCGTAGCCAAACTGTTTCAGTTTGGCTTGCTTGCATTTTGTCAGCTGCCTCTTCATGTTGACTGTCACTGTTGTGGCCCAATCAAACAGTGTAGGGCTCATACACTCAGAGGCGAGTATGAGTTGGGCTTTGGTGGCTTCATGTGGGGCCTGCACTCCTGCAGCACGTGTAATGGTGTGTAGCACTACTCTGAGTGCTAGATCCTCAATAGTGTGAATGTCTACCTTTCCGCTTCCAAATCCGGTTTGTGCCCCTGGGCACACCCTCGCCATTACCTACTCCATCTTTTCACCAGATGGTCTACTCCCTATCAATATGGGCACCAGACCTCTACACGATAGTCCGGTTATGAAGTATATGTCAGAAACCTCCAGTTCCAATACTTGATCCCGCAACTTGAACACTTGTTCATCTACATCCAAAATACTAATCAGGTACTGTAGAAGCTCAGGTTGAGCTCGTAAGCAAGGTGTCAGGAAGAATTTCTTAAGCCCACAATTTCTAAGGGCATTCATACAAGTTTCATTCTCCATGGCTAATTCATCCTCTTCTCCGTGATCCCTCTCTCTCCATTCAATCACCATTTTGCTCGGTTGCCTGCATCAACATGATCAAAAACCCTTGATTAGATCTCTGTATGCTTTAAATTTCATTTAAATCTCTAGCTATTTGGAAATTTAAAATGGAAAACCGCGCTGCACCATTGGCGCGGCTGTTTCCTTAACAGTCGTGCCAGTTGGCGCGGGTCCTTTGTATGGAAAATACCATTGGCGCGGGTCCGTGCCCGATACCCGCACCAATGGGCGGAGCCCTAAAATTACAAAAATCCTCTGCAGAAATCTAATGAGCAATGGAAAACTATTAAAAAATGGCTTAAAATGGAGTACAGGGAAGCGCCTCTTACCTGGAACAGACATGAATCTGAATGGTAGTTCGGATCGGTCGCAATCGCCGTCAGAAGTTTGCACACTAAATGGACCACTATGGCTCTCCAATGAGGTAAATAGTCAAATTAATTTTATTTTTACCATTTGAGACTTATTTATAACTTTTTGAACTCTAACTAGGTTTAAAAATTCATTTTTTAATGTTTTAATATATTTTGTCGAAAATGGATTTTACACTTGCCTCTGTGTGTAGCGACAGTTTTGTACGCGACTTAAACGGTGAAACGAGTTGTATTTTATACTTTTTTAGACTCAGTAAAAACATGAAAAAGTCACTTTGGAGTCATCTTTCATCTCTTTTCTGACTCTCTAAACATGAAAAGATTGCCGAGGCCCTTGTCATTTCGATCTCGTTAAAGTGGCTGCGAATCAACATCTACCCAGTATACGTTTACCCCTTTTTAGGGATGGGATAGATTATTTACAAAAAAGGAATACCCTAGCCTATCGTGACTAGGAGGTTTTCTTAGACATAGTTTTCTACCTTTTCGGATCTAAGGAACTATTTACGAAAAGGGACCATTGGAGTTTACTTTTCAGCTGTCTTTTCAAACTCTCTAAACATGAAAAGACGCCGAGTTCTTCCTTTGTCAGACTCGTTAAACCCTGATGACATCAGATTCAGTCGAAATGACGTTATTCGAGTTCCTCCTTCCTAGGGCTCGTTAAATGTACTAGGATGGATTCGTCCAAAGGACAGACTTATATCACAAGCATATGCTATCCCCTTCAAGCTTGTCATAAAAAATAATTGGGGTACTCGCCAGAAATGGCGAGGGAAAAATGGAACCAGCATCATTGTCGTGTCGGCAGTATGTCGCTCTTGAACATGGCACTTGTCTCCATTCGTGTCGGGTTGGGGACATCTCATCTCATTTTTCACTTGCCTCTGTGGGTTTGGGTAATCCCTTTTGACCTCTCATCTACTCTTTGCCTCGACACTATGACCTCTGATCTTTTGATGTCAAATACTGCCAAGTCCACTATCGTGTCGTTCATATGTTCAAGAGAAGTTGACCTTTGCAAATATCAACCTCCCTCTGATTCTCTTCTGATCATGATTCAAAAAAACATTATGCTCCTTTGTCTCGTGTCGATGATGTGGGAAACACTATGGCCCACCTTCGATCAAGGTCACTTCCTGTCGACTCCAGCTCATTATCCGGGAAGCTAATCTATAGACTCCCTTCTGGTGCCTTGGAGCCTGCATGCCTCAATGGCAGGTTCTTCCCATTCAACGCGAGGTTTTCATCATTGGCCTCCGATCGAGTGATTCTACGGGTGTTCGATGCCAGCTCATTGATTCACATGCCGTAGATTGTACCTGTAGTACCTTGAGGGCCATCGTCATTATTGGTGGTACCTCTCGCATCTGTTAACAGCTTTCATCATTGGCTGGTAATCAGACGATGTTCTTGCATGTTCGACTTCAGCTCACATATTCGCATGCTTGAACTTGTACTATGTTCGGGTCGAGATGGAGCGCAAGACCCTAGATTGTGTCTGTTGTAATCCGGGTTGCGATTTTGTAAATTATTATGATTAGTTACATGACTCACTTACTGGATGGCTGCGACCATACCTGAGTCTATTTATCGATCCCTACTGGATGGCTGCGCCCATACCTTGGATCTGGATTATTGTATACTCTGTTATGGATGGCTACGCCTATACCGCATATATATCATGTATCTGAGATATCAGTTGTATTTCTTCACGCAGGTTTTCCGACGGCAGAGTTTTCAGTCGGACACATTCTCGTAAAGCATTTCACCCCTCTCTCTCTCTCTCTCGGGCCTCATGCTTTAGGGGGCATCTGTTACACAGTAATTTGTCACCGTCCCTGCAATTCCCATCCCGCACATTGGAGGGCTCATTTCGTGATCTATGAGCAGTGACATGGCTTGAAACCACTTTCATGACATCCCTCTGAACAAGAGTTTTCAGTGCCCTGAAGACATCTCCTTGTGAAAAAACCTAAAAATGGCCCTTTTTTCATTGGCGCGAGTAGGCAGTTCAGTACCCGCGCCAATGGATAAAATACTTCAGAGAGGCCGCGCCATTTGGTGCTCTATCCCAGAGTCGCACTCGTGCCAGCCAATTTAAGCAGCGTTTTTAAAAAATAAATGGCGGAACTTTCATCCTAACTGATCCAGGAAATGATATCTATTTTGAGTTGGGAGGTTTGGCTACGGATTTCCATAGAGAGGAAGTGGTTTTCCACCTCTCATGGAAGCTTCCTTGAGAATAGGGCCAATCCCATGATTATAGGGATCCCAACTCCCCTTCCTCCATCTATAAAAGCTTTCCCATATCCATTGCAAGTTATTCTTCAAGTTCCCAAATTTCCAAGAGCCTTATGCTGCAAGAGCCTCCATAATTCCCTTAAGGACAATTTCAAGAAAGGAGACTATCGTCAAGATCCGAAGAGAGAGGTTTGTCCCATCCTTGACAGACTTTTCGAGACGTGTTCTGCTGGAGACCCTCCGAAGGAGAATTCAACGTCAGAACTATGGTTGTAATTTTCCTTTGATTGATTATTAATGAATGACTATTGGTTATGGTTCCACTCCTGTTGTTGTTTATGATGATGAGTTATGTCCTTTCTGACTGACATATAGTTGCAACTACTGGATTTTACACTTGTGTTTGTTTTGTTTCTTGCATGTGCAGGTGTCCTATCACAGAGATCATGGGGATCGTGATCTGCCAGAGCTAAGGAACGGGAGCGCCACCTCTTCTACAAGCAACAACGTTGGATTCCAGGTAAGCCTTCATCACTAGTTAGTTTATTTTCAATTAGGAACCTGCACTATAGCGTGTGACGATTGTTGCTAGACCCGGTCTGGGCTAGTAGGGATCGCCTCTATCCGCAGAGGGGATTTACCTCCACAACACATAGTCAGAGACATATGTCTCGATCTCAAATGGTTGTTGCAAGTCTGGTAATGTGAGCATTAGGGAAGAACAGAGGCGATGTTTCAATTCTATGAACGCCTTCTATTGAGATTCCGACCAACATAATTTTTCTTTCACTCCTCCCTTAGTGACTTGACTCAAGGGCCAAGTATATGAGAAAATCCCAACATGAACCTGCAATAGAAATTAGCAAGACCCAGAAAGCTGCGAAGCTCTATTAGGGTGGTTGGGGCTGGCCATGTTGAATTCTTAGTTGAACTGAGAGGGGGAGGGGGGTGATTCAGTTCAATACATACATGAGCATTTTTCAATTTTTTCATCAACTTATTTATAGCTTACTTTTATAATCAACCTTAGTATATGAAAAATCTTAATATGTTGCAGCAATTATTAAATTAATGTGACATTAAACTTATTATGAGAGCAGCAAACATTAAGTAGATTTGATAAATCATCTCAGCACACAGACAACACAGATAGATACAACAGATATAAGTGGAAACCCATAAAGGGAGAAAACCACATCTTATTATTGTTGTGATGCAAAGGCAAGCTCCAACTCCCTGTCACCACTGTTTTTCTGTAGGCACCAACCTACAGGAGGCTCCAACCTCAATTTTGCAAGCTACAACTTGCAAGGAAGCTCCAACTCCCTTCAATTTTCGGTAGGAACCAACCTACAAGAGGCTCCAACCTCAATTCATCAAGCTACAACTTGCAAGGAAGCTCCAACTCCCTTCAATTTTCTGCAGGCACCAATCTACAGGAGGCTCCAACCTTAGTCAGCTACAACTGATAGCTATCAAGCTTCAACTTGATAGGGAAGCTCCAACTTCCTAAATTTATCACAAGAAATGTTTGCTGATTTACCTCAGATATCATCTCTGTTCTGTAGCATCTCTTTCTTCTCCTCTCTTCCTTATCTTCTCTGCCTCAATCTTCTATATTTTTCATTCTCTATCCTTACTCTCTCTAACCTCTCTATGCATATCAAGATGATATTACTTATAGAGAATTCCTGATGACTGTTTGTATTCCTCTAGGAATTCGAAATGGATAGTCATACCTCTTGGTCTTCAGCCTTCTCATTTCTTTTCATCTCACTCAGAAAAATGTAACTGTAGGTGCTTATTTTAATATTACAGTGGGATATTTTCTCTCTTCCGGAGACTTGCCAATGCATCACAACAATATAAATTAAAATTATTTACATTCAATTACAATGAAAAACTCCAGCTCACTCATTCAGCCTCTTGACTTGCTGCGCATTTGTATTTTCTTTGACTGTGTCTTTGTCCCTTTTGGCTTTGTTTGTTTCCTTATTCATCGTCACAGGGTAACGGCCATATGTCATACATATGTAACTGTGCTTTTTATATCAAGCTAATTGATTCTCAGTACAATAATAAAAAGACGTTTTGATATGTGCTCTGCCGTGGTGTAACTACTATGTGTCTGTAATCAACGCCTTTTATATATATAACACAACTTCAGCTCTCGGCATAATAGTAAAAACCTGTTTAACATATAAAATTCCCTTTTGGGCCCACCATCTAAACTTTTTTTTGTGCTCTGATGCGATGAGTCTCCTCCGATAATTTCTGATTGCAATTAATCGCAATTGCAAACTTCATTGGTATGTTCCACTACTCAGCCTTCGTGCTGATGCGATGGCCCCACATTGCATAGATATATATATATATGTTCTCCAACATAATGTAAAGCCCCATGAATTCACTTTATCCAATGCCCAGCACACACCTCATTTTATATAAGTTTCGACTTTAGCACAATATATATAAATATATCACCATGTATGCATATTCCCCGAGTCAAGATTTATAAATATTAATATAAGGGGTCGATTCCATATAATCAATAGAATATCATATATCCGGGCCCACTTGCCATGCTTTCCGATGCTATAAATTACTCCTCGACTTCTTCCGATTGCGATTGATCACAATCGCAATTTCTATTTGAATGTATCGACATTCCAATGCTCTGATGCTCTGATTCCGATGATTAATTGTTTACCGGAACTCAACCTTACATGAATCATAGTTTATAAGCCCATTAGGTCCAGGCTTCAATCGCAATTGCAAATTTTAGTTGCATGTGATCCGCTGCTCCACTTTAACTCTGATGTGATTGACTATCAATCGTGATTTATAAACCCATCGGGTCCAGAACTCAATCATAATCGCAAATTTCATTGAGATGTTCCGATGCTCCACTTTAACTCTGATGCGATTGACCACTGTTCACCAGAATTCAAACACATATGAATTATGGTTCATTGATCCATCGGGTCCGGACTTTCATCGCAATCGCAACTCTTTGTTTACATGTTCCGCTGCACAATTTTTCTCCGATGTGATTGGGAAAGGGTCTCGCCTTATAGTACTTTGGTTCTTTGGATATCGTGCTACATATAAATTTATATGTTTTGGACCTTTATATATAAAGTGAAATATATGTAACGCGCTGCATATATATATGCTTCCACTTCAGTTCTTTAGTGTAACCTCCAGCTGGGTAATGATTCTCGGAATAAGATTTATATATGTATACATTGCCGCTTGGGTTAAGATTCCCGGAATTATGTTTATGTATCCTCCTGCCTGGGTTACGATTCCCGGAATGAGGTTTATATATATATACTTTGCAGCTTGGTTCATGATTCTTGGAATTTTATATATATATCCTCCACCTTGGGTAATGGTTCCTGGAATTTATGTTTAGTGTATCTACCAGCTGGGGTAGTGATTCTCGGAATAACGGCTCTGCCTCTGCTTCTGCCTTTCTGTGATAACGACTCTGCCTCTGCCTCTGCCTTTTCCTTTCTGCTTCTGCCTCTGCTTTCGTTGTACCTCTGCTGCTTGACCTCTGCCTCTACCTTCGCTGTAAATTTTACCTGCTGTCTTCTGCTGCTGTTCTTTGCCTATCTCTGCATCTGCTGCCTTCTTTGTCTATCTCTATCTTTTCTGCCTCTATTGCCATCAATGACAACATTTCCAACAAGCCAATCCCAAATGACTTGGATCTTGGCTGGATCCACATGCACCCCCCTTTCATCAATAATGTATCCCATATATTGAACCTCGGTCATGCCAAAAGTGCACTTCTCCAAATTGGCACACAGCTTGTGTTGCCATAGTGTTTGGAGGACTTCTCGGATGTGGTGGAGGTGCTCTTCCCAAGTCTGGCTGAAGATAAGAATGTCATCCAAGTATACCACTACAAATGAGTTGGTGAGTGTACGCAAGATGTCGTCCATCAACCTCATGAACGTTGCGGGAGAATTTTTCAATCCGAAAGGCATGATGAGCCATTCGAAATGGCCCTCCTTAGCTTTGAAGGCAATCTTCCACACATCAGAGGGTTCGATTGGTACTTGGTGATACCAAGACTTCAAGTCGATCTTGCTGAAATATTTTTCCCCTTTGAGTTTGTCCAAAAGGTCATCAATCCGTGGGATCAGGTACCTATTCTAGACAGTGATCTTGTTCAGCGCCTAATAATCAATACAGAGTCTCCAAGTCCCATCCTTCTTCTATACGAACACGATCGGGCTCCCACAGGGCGATGAAATTGGCCGGATGTGACCTTTCTGCAGTAGCTCCTAACTCTGCCTCTTGATTTCATCATTCTCCAGTACAGAACACCTATAGATCGGTCCATTGGGTAGTGGTGCACCTGGGGTCAGGTCAATGGGGTGCTTGAACTGATAGTGTAGAGGCACCCCTGTGGGTGAGGTGAAGATGTCCCTGTACTCCTCCATAACCTTGTCCATTTGTTTTTGTCGTGCAGAGGAGCCATGTCTAGAGGTTGTGGCCATAGTCTTCTTCTTGCCCTGGGGGCGGATCATTAGGAAAAAAAATTTCCTAGTTTGGGAAATGAGCTTACTGCAATGTTTTGCAGTAACCAAAGAGATAGTGGAGATACTACTGGCTGATGTGGAGATCTTGTCCTTGGTGAAGCGACCCAATGGTTTATGGTTGTGGGTGCGCTGTGGTCGGCAAGCCCAACCGCTTCACGAAATATGCTGAAATGAGGTTCTTTTGGCTCCCATTGTCGACTATGAACCATAGCGGGGAACCCTTTACCCACATATGGGAGTGGAAGAGATGCTCTGCGTCCTCTAGATCTTCTGGCTCCTCCTTCTAGATCTTGGTAGTGGCAACAGTGACATTGGGCTCTGCATCAATAATATGCTTCCCTTTTTCATTCACCTTGTCAAGTTCTGATTCAGAGTCAAAGCATGCATCTGATTCAGAAGCCCTCATCTCGGGCACCAGCGACCGCTTGGCTCGACACTCTCTTGTGTTGTGAATGGAGCTCTTATGGAACTCACACCACTTTCCTGTGTCCTTATTTGGCTTTGCGGTGTTGTTCTTTACTTGTGTCTTTGGCAGGTTGTCTTGGGCTGTCATGTCTTGGATTTGTCCTTTATTCTTTGGTTTGGGGGCACCTTTCCCTTCCTTTTGATTCAAAGATCCAAAGTCTCGCTTCTTCTGTTTGAATTTCTGCTCAATATTGGTAGCATACCGGTATGCCATACCAAGCGAGGAGATGTCGAGGAACTCCATTTCCTCCTGAATCTATCTATGCAGACAACCATGATACTTTAGCATGAAATGTTTATCTAAATCTTTGATACCCAACTTTGTGCGCAGGGTATGGAATAGATTTGTTAGCTCATGCACATCTTGATCCCTTTGTTGCCACAGCTTGGTCCATTGTATGTACTTTTCCTCATAGCTCCCCACAGGATATTATTGTTCCTTGATGGCATCTCGAAAAGAATTACAAGTGGGTATGGCTGAGAACAGAGAGGGTTCAGTCTCGTCCGTTTTCTCACAGTAGGTTTCCCACCAATCCTTGACATGGGGGGTAGCTTTGAGGAGTACAAAAATAATCTTCTCCCAGTCAGAAAAATCATGAACCGAGACATATCCTTCTAATAGATTCAACCATCTATCTATGGCATCTGCATCTATTTGACCCTCTAATATGGGAATTTCAAAGTTTACTTTTACCTTAAAGGGAGTTGCACCTCCAGAGTGGTTGTTGGATGTAGATGCGCCGCCGGTGGGCAGTCGTTGAAGGATCTGGGCAAAGTCATCCATCATTACATTTTTTTTTTTTTCAAGGGCCTCCTCAAGAAATATTTTTATAGGATCTCCTGCTCCCTCATCTTTATTTTCGTCCCCCATGGGCATCCGTCGAGGTTTGCGACGCTGATCTTGCAATGGTGCCACCATATCGAGCCCTAACTCCTTATACCCCGACCTCGTTGGGGACATGCAAAGAAGGATCGAGAAAAAGCAGACTGCTCTGATACCACTGATCTGGATCTATGTAGGAACGCAACAGAATACAGAAATAACCATAAACATAGAAATACAGTGGAAATAAAGATTCATTTCATTAATATCAAATCACAAAAATATGGTTACAAACATGATGGAAATAAAATAGCTAGGGTGCTGGTAGCGAATCTCTAAGAAGAGATGTGGTGACTACAAACCTCTAAACTGTATTACAATGAGGCTCATGGGCCTATTTATTATGGAGAAACAAAGGAGAATTCTAAATGTCCAAAAACCTAACCCTAGGAGATGAAGCACCAAAACTATGGGCCCCGTTTGGGTAAATTGGTGTTTCAACTTCCCAGGGATGTAACTTCGGCGTACTATCTCCGTTTGGGGCTTCAAAATGGCTCCGGAAGTTCAGGACTCGAAAAAATGCTAAAAATAGTAAGTTGTGAAAAAAACTGAAAGAGACAATGGTGGGGCCCGAAGTGGAATAGGTAGGTGGCCACCAATATCCACCTGGATAAGTAGACACGTGAGTTATACTACACCAATTGAGAAACTAAAGTAATCAGCCTAGAGAAGAGAAACCTGGAGTTACTATGTGGCCTAGTTTGGCTTCTGTAACAGATTTTGGATTTGGAATCAAAGTACCAGAACTATTCGAGTTATTCATTCAAGGGAAGTCTCTATCACAACATAATCAAACCCCCATTGGAATGCTAAAGAAATTAACAGAAATGAATGAGATTACTGGAATAATATAAGCATGGCTACTAAGGCTTCTGATAACAGAGAATGAAAAATTGACAAGACAGAGGAGAAAATTAGAACAATGAAAATAGATGGGATCAAAACCAAATTTCTGAGAGAAACCACACTACAAATGTTTTATCCTGGAGATGAATTTATACACTAGATCAACAATTATAAATAAGTATTTAACTAACTTCTAATGATTCTATTAACTAATTATTTAACTAAGATTAATATTTAACACTCCCCCTTAATCTTGAGGGCGACATTATTTCAATGCCTAACTTCTTACATTGAAATTCACAATTAACTTTTCCTAGTGGTTTGGTGAAGGTATCCATTAAATGTTCCTTGGAATCACAAAATTAGAGAACAATATCACCATTCCTATCAATTTCATGGATGAAGTGAGAATGAGTGTCGACATGTTTTCCATTTTTATTAAAGATATTGTTCTTTGACAAGAAAATAGCGGAAGTGTTGTCAAAATAGATTGAAATAGGTTCATTTTGTGTACATCCGAAGTCAGAGAGAAGTCTCATCAGCCACACTGCTTGACATGATGCTAAAATTACTGCAACTTACTCAACCGCTACTGAAGATAACACAGATTTAGGCTAATTTTTGGATCACCACGAGATTAAGTTTCTGCCAAATAGAAAAGCATAGCTAGAAGTGCTTTTCCGATCATTAATACATCCTGCATAATCTTTGTCTATATAACCAACAAGCTTAATCTCTGTAGAGGTTGTATACCATAAAACATAAGTAGTTGTACCTGCAACGTATCTTAACACTTTTTTTCCAGATTTCCAATAACAGTCTTTAGGAGATTCCATAAACCTAGAAATATAACTAGATGAAAATGCTATATCAGGTCTAGTAGTAGTTAGATACATAATACTATTAGCAATTTTATTTTACAAAGTTGAATTAACAATAGTACCCACATCATATTTACTTAACTTTGTACCAACTTCAAAAGGAGTATCCACTGGTTTACACCTTTCCATCTTAAGCTTTTTCAAAATGTCAATAGCATACTTTTGTTGACCCATAAAGATAACATCATGTGTTTGTTTCAATTCAATACCTAAGTATCTCATTAATCCAAGTTCTGTCATTTCAAATTCATTTTTCATTACAGCTTTAAATTCATCTAACTGCATGTTACCTATATAAAGTATGTCATCAACATAAAGAAAAAGTATCAACATATTACCTTGATGATCATTCTTGATAGACAAAGTGGGTTCATGGTCACTCCTTCTGAAACCATTATTCAACAAATAATGGTATATTCAGTTGTATCATGCCATTCTCATTTAACTTAGTTTTAAAAACCAATTTGACACCTATATAAGTTTTATCACCAGGTAGATCAACCAAATCCAAAGTTTGATTTTTTTCAATAACATCGATTTCATTATTCATTGCATCTCCCATTCTTTGTCCTTTATAGCCTCTTCAAAACAAGTAGGTTGAAATGACAGGAATGAAAAATTTATAATATCATCAACATTGTCTTGTGCATAAGTGTCGCTTAAGATTCTCATTTTAGAATGATTAGAATCAGACTCACTTAAAGATGATGAACTGCTATCATTAAGCTTCTTTCTTAATTTTTCTGGAACATGAGTGAAAGAGATACAACCAAATACTCGAAAGTGTGAAATAGTTTCCTTTTTTTCACTCCATGCTTTTTAGGTACAAAACTTTGAACACTGGAAGTTGGTGATCTATTCGAAATTAATACCGAATATGAAACTACTTCAGCCCATAAATATTTAGAAAATTTTAATTTTTTGAGCAGACTTCGAGCCATATTCATAATTTTCTGATTCTTTCTTTCTGCGACTGCATTCTGTTCTGGTGTATACCTGGTTGTCGTATGTTTTTTAATACCATGTTGTTTACAAGAATCAATGAATTCATTAGATTCATAATCACCTCCTTTATTAGAGTTGAGAAATTTACTAAACTTGCCACTCTATTTTTTAGCCTTGGCTTTGAACTCCTTGAACTTGGAAAATGTTTTGGATTTGTATTTGATGAAATACACCCAAATTTTCCTACTAAATTCATAAATAAATGTAATAAAATAGAGACTTCCACCAACTGATTGTGCTTGCATAGGACTGCACAAATCTGTATCCACTAACTCTAGTTGTTCTTTGGCTCTATAAGATGTTGATGAAAAACTATCTCACTTATGTTTACCCATTATACAACTTGTACAAGAAAATCTATGGTCATAAAAGGTAGGAAATCCTTTCACCATAGACTATCTTTGCAATAGACTCATACTTTTGATAGGTAAATGACCATATCACAAATGCCACAACTCTGTGTAATTTGGTGTTGAACCATTATGTGCATACAACTTCTCACTTTTCATTTGTAACTAATACAACTTGTTCTTTGTCATAGGAATCTTTGCAACAAGAGATTTATGCTGATAAAAAATCAGGCAAGTAGTGTTGTGAAAGCTAACATCATAAGCAAGTGCATCTAACTGTCCACCACTCAAAAAATTATGTTTTAAATTGGTACATAAACAACATCATAGATATTTTTCACAACATTTTGTTAGGTTAAGACAAGCACAACACCCTTTTCTGAAGCTTTGACCTAACGATCATCACCTAAACCAATAGAGGAACTGAGATATATATCAAGATGTGAAAAAAAATCACTATGACCAGTCATATTATTACTACATCCGATGTCTACCAACCAAACATATTTATTAGGTACTTGCACGGCCACTTGGCATGCTAGAAATAAAGCATCTAGTGTTTCACATTCAGTGTTTGTGACATTGGCTTTGTTTTTACTTAAAACATGTTGTAATTTTTTACATTCATAATTATAGTAGCCATATTTTTTACAATAATGACATTGAATTTTTAATTTATCTCTCCACCTATGACCATGATCAGTTTGAAACTTTTCTAAATGTCATTGAGTTACCTATGATTTATCATCAGAACGAGAATTTCCTCTTCCTTTTCCTCTCCTACAATGAAAACCTCTGCCTCTACCTCTATCCATGGAAGCTTTATATTTGAAAGCATGCTCTAAAGTAATGACATCTAAATTAATTCTTTCTTCATGAGCCAAGTTAATTCTTCCACGGATAATTTTGTTAATTCTCTCGACTCAAAAAGAGTAACTATAATGTCAAATTTTTTAGGCAAACATCTAAGAACCTTCTCAAAAATTCTTTGATCTTATATTTCTTCACCATTCATCTGAAGCTCATTAAAAACACCCATAACTTTAGTCATTAACTAATCAAATGTTATTGATTCAGTCATTTTAAGTGTTTCAAATTGTGTTCTGAGAGTTTGTAATTTCACCATCTTTACTTTATCATTACCTTGATAAGAAACTTTAAGTATATCCCATATTGATTTAGTAGTCTTAGCAGTAGTGATTTTAGGAAAAATAGAGTCATCTAAGGAATTTAAAATGCAAGACTTCACTCTACCTTCTTTCTGTTTAAGTTCATCAAATTGTTTTCTTTGAGCAGCACTCATTGCAACAACTATATTTGCATCATTTTCTGGGAACCTCAATTATATGGTCTCCCAATAACTTAAACCTTGTAAGCATGCTTGAATTTTAAGGCTCCAAAATCATAAATTTTCCCACTAAATATCGGCATAGGGATGGAAAATTGACTCGTTGAAGCCATGTTTAAAAAACAATCAGAAATATGACATCTTTTAAAAAAAATTCAAATTAAATAGGGCACTCCCTCTATGAACTAAAATATAGAATCCTTTACATTTACCTCAAACAGAGCGAGGGTACAATTTTCATTTGTAACCAATCACACTGGAATTTTCAAACTGACCTCACCATCACAACAACAACAAGAACAATAATTGTCACTTTATATTATTTATCGAATTCTCTAAAAATATAATTTCAGATGTCTCTTGTTCATCCCATCATTCATAATCATGTGCTTATGAGCTCCTTCAATACTAAATTATATAACATGAGAGTAATCCAGATGATTTTTTAACCAAGTGTTTGAAAAAAACTATAAGATCTTTTAAGGGTTGTAGTTTTTCCCTACTAAAACTGTTGTTTTCACCACGAAGCAAAGAGAAAATTTGAGAAAATACACAAAACCACAAGAAATATTGCTTTAAAAAGGACTTGATCCTCACAGGTGTGGGAAGCCAAACAAACTAATATTCTTAGTTTTTAAACTCCAGTAGCAGGTTCGAACGCGCAATAGGAACATTTAATATAATTTGCATTAGTGAACGCAACAACCTTCTTTTGACACCTCTGTCCATCCTCTTCACAACGACAAAAGAAATTTTTTTTGACACTCCATAACTACAACACAATGTTTTATACCCCCACAACTTCTTCTTTCACACTTAGAATCCCTTTTTCGGTTGGTGCACATGATCTGACTGGGGGCGGTGACAAAAACAGACACAACTGCTCTCTAATTCTGGCTCTGATACCATGAAAAATTAACAAGTGTTGTGTAACCAGCTCCAAAAAGAGAAGAAAAGAGATATCAACGCCTTAGAAATGAGCCACTTCGAGGGGGAAAACTCCAATACATTACATAAATGAACAATTCGGACAGATACACCACAAAACCTCCTTTCTATATAGAGTCCACAATACAATGTAATCCTAGTCATTAAATGCAATCCTAGCCAACCCTAACAATAATAATTT
>JAXQQM020092610.1:0-22787 GCA_034641835.2 Pinus albicaulis
CTCAAATTGACAAATAATGTTTCAATACATAGCCTGACACTGGCAAACTAAAGGCTAAACATAAGATAGTATGCACGAAATAATCAAGGAATCCAACATGTGTTAACCATAGTCAGGTAGTCTAGTCGGTGTTATGGTGTCAGATAATAGTTACATAGTTAGGGAGTCCACTATTAGTTACATAATCTCAGAATCAAAAGTGGAAGGCAGAGCAACTAATGTCAGAGATGCCAAAGATAGGACAGATGAAGTTGCAAGAGCGGACTTGAGGTATAGGTTATATAATAAAAGTAGTTACAAAGTGGTAATAAGAGTAGAGATTTTATGTATGTGGATGCTAAAACAAAGCAATATTCTCTACCTGTTAGCTTAAGTGTTGGACCTATAAGGTAGAGTATATGTCAGGGAACCTAGCCTACGAGCTAGAGAAGTTACAAGTTACAAGTGTAGATTCCTGAGAGTCTTAAGTAATGAATGTGAATTCTTTTCAACCCATTTCCATTGATTTGAAAGGGCAAGGTAATAAATATTCCACGAGAAATAAGAAGAAACACCAAATCGGGATGACCAAATCAACAAGACTAAGCAATGCTTATGCTTCCATCAATGTTGAGGGGGTGGGGGTGGGGGGGGGGGGATTGTTAGTGATGTTGATATTGATGTCAAAAGAATTTTCATTTTGTGATGTACTTGAATTGATGAGGATGTCTATTATTTTTTGTGTGTAAGGTATATGTCAATTATTTTCATATTTATTGATATTTTCAAGGTAGCAGAGAGTTTCTAAGAAAAATTAATATTTTTCACAACTTGGCCCCAACGATTCCTCCTCCAAATATGGATGGGTTACGAGTATATATTTGTGATTGTGATACAAAACCCCTAGATGATCAAGTGATCTGAACAGATCCAACCAACATGTTAATTAGATCACTCACTCTTAACAAGGAGAATGTAGAACCTAAACCAAGGGACAACAAAAGGAAGAGTGTATTTTAAAATAATAATAGATGAAAAAAGAAAAAGGCTTGAAGAAATACTAATCATATGATAAGTTTGCAACAAAAATATACAATAATGCCCATTTACTTCACAGAAAGATGGAAGTTCAAATTGTTTGCTAAAAAGTGAACTTCAATGCATATCAAATTCATGTAGACCATCTCGCTTCTCTGTGTGTGAGTAGTTTTGTTTTAATACCTGAAAGCACATCACATTTGGTATCACTAGATTAAATTGCTTCTTCTAGAAATTCTTAAAGGCTATCCTATTGAACTTGTATCAAATAGGTTATGATTTTTTCACTACATAACACAACAAAAAAATCAACCAAATTTAATCGTAGACTTTCCCTCCTAATCTAAAAATATTAAGAAAAACCATTCCTCATAGTATTGTAGCCTATCCAATTAATTCCTAGAGGAAGTGTTTCTAAAAATATAAATTATATTAAAATTTTCCTAAAAGCTACTTCCTTCATAGACAATAGAAGACAAAACTGTACACTTAAACAATTACATTATTACCTTGTATTTGGAGATCCACAACTATTTACAAAATTTAATTTACATTCATAAATTAAGCCCATATTCTTTCAAAACAAGAGACAACAACTAGGTCAACAATTTCGAAGTACCATGTAATTAGTGTATTTCCAGTGTAGTTGTATAATACTATATATATTCAAGTGCATTGTTCACAGGCATGTGTATCCAAAGTTAGTTCTTATATAAGTATTATAGGATTTCGTCTTTCATAATTTGAACTTGTCATAATATATGAAAGGGTTAGTTTACAATCTATACATTCCCATGACTAATATATCAATGTTATGCTAGTTTGAACACCACATGCATATCATAGCTAGAATATAATGTGGGATATTATACTCAAACTTTATTGCAAGAAAGACATAAGAAAAAATGAATTGAATAAAGCAATACATCAATGCTTACCTGAATTAAAAATCCAAAGGCATCTAGTTGGTGTTGCGATCCTCCCGTCTTAATAAATTGATCCTGCATCTCACAAAGGAAGCTTTGAAAGCTCATGGAACCTCACAATGTTTTAGAAGGCACTGGTAACATATTATCATAACCAACATGCTCTAATATGTGTTCTTCCAAATTAGCATCTAAATTTTGAAGGGCATAAAAGAGGATGGGAAACAAAGCAAAATGATTCTCTATCCTAGTTACACCAATCCTGGAGAAAAAAATATAATGCCAAAATGGTTTATAAGGTCTTAGTTTCATGAGAGCCATTACAAATATGAACGGGTTGCTGGGACTCATGTTGACTTCACTTTTGTGATTCACTATGGCCAAACAATGCTAGACCACAACGTCGAAAAAATTAGTAATGCCATCTATGTTTATAGAGAGGGCTTCTTCCATTGTTGTGCCAGTGGAATCCATGTAATACCTTCCAGTCTCTGTGGATTTCCAATAGGGAAACAATGTTTCTAAGCGCTTACACAAATATATAGAAGGGGCCAATAAGATTCAATAGAATACATCACATCCTAAAACAACATGGAAAAACTGATTCACCCAGTTCTTGAAATGAACTCGTTATGCCAGAATTATATCACTAATGAAACTGAAGCCAAAAATAGATTTAGCCTTTCACGGATGCATATGTTTATACAACATGCATAGCATGGCTAAAGAAGCAATACCCCCTCAAATGGAATGGCCCATAAATGCCACAATTTTCCATGTTTCATATTTTAGGCGGGCCTACAATAATAATGAAACTATGAAATGATGGGTATGATAGCTCTTGAGTAATGATCTATGTGTATTTGTATGTAATGAGGTTTATGCATGCAACTACACAGTGTACATTAATTACACGGTGTAGTGAGTGCATAGAATATTAGCACAACTTAATGAAAATAAAGATTTTACATGCACCTATAAGTACGAATATCAAACATACTCTCAACTTCAAACTTCACGTGCTTCATAAAATGGCCAAGCTAGAAATGCAACCTTTCATATCAAATCATTGTTAGGGTTTTGAATAAAACTAAAGTTTGTCTTTGTATTTTGATACTCACTGCATATTTTGAAATATTTCATAAATTTGATGGATAGTTCTTGTCCACCAGACTTCATGAATATTCAATCTAGTTTAGCTCAGGTTTCATGGGAAGGTTTGCGTATCAAAACTTTGCAAAGGTTTTGAGAATTTTTTTTTTTTTTTTGTGCATGGGAATGGTTTTGTGGAAAAATAAAACCAACGTTTGTGTGCCACTTCTTATTTTGTTTGTGTGCAGTTATTATTGCTCTCTACAAGGTTGAGCTCATTATATATCTTCACAAGACTACTCTGGTACAAGGACACATTGTATAACTTTTGCACTCATGTTATTTAGTCTCCAGTTGTTCGTACCACAAAGTATGGTTTGAATCTCTGGCTTAAGACATTCATAAATCTGCAATCCATTTAACATCACATTGGCATCATCACTAGTCGACTCCTTCTCTTGGAAGGAATAAAGTATTCCATCAACGAGAAACTCGTCCAGATGAGCATCATCAATATATGAATCTCCCAGGATGAAAAATACCTTTTCAATTGTTCACTTCCAGCTTTTAGATCTTCTACGGTGCTTCCCACAATATCAACAACTTCCACTTTGTTAGCTAGAGACTCAAACCAACCCTAAAAACAAGAAATTCAACACAACCCGCACCTAAAAAGTAGATAGGAGTTTCACTTTCTTAGTTTTCAAGTCTCGGATAAGGAATGCACCACTTGCGCTAATACTGTCAATGAAGGAAATTCAAGCCTAGTGTAAATATCTATTCAATGAAGAGAAAGAAAATGTTACATAGGAGAGAATTAAATTTACATAACCTGTTAATTTAGAATTATTACTGATAAGAGATAAAAGGTAGCATTGATTTTCCCATACTTGAATCCTACCATCTATGGAGACCAAGGAATGTTAGGATATTGCCCCATGTCCATGCCCATTGGTATTTATGGAAAATATAGAATTATTGAGGATCCCCTATTCATGGAGACCCAAAATGTGACATATCCCTCTATGAATAACTATTAAATTTCATATTTATGTTTCCATATTTAACGAGTGTAAATTCAACCTGATTATTTTAGAAGGTGTGAAGACCAACCTACCAATGATTTGCTGGTGAGGGAGAAATTATTTTCAATTAAATGTCTGAAGAATTTTCTTAGTTAGAGGCTATATCCAAAAATTCAACAAGGGAAAACCAACTGTTGTAATTTATGGAACATAACCTTGAAGTTGGAGCTCAGCTTCAAATTTGACAGACTAACCAAGCTTGTATCAAATTCCCTGTCTCCTATTTAGAGGAAGCACATATTATTTAGCTTTTGTAAATGATGATATAATACAACATGCAGAGCGTGGTAAGCATTGGGGAAAATGAACACCTTGAACAAACCTATAGGCATATTTTGTTTGTGACAACAAACAAGATGTTGAGATAGACTTAGCTTAGTTTCAAATTTTGCAAACTAAACAAACTCCTATCAACTTCCCAATTTCCTATTAAAGGAAGCAGATATATTATAGCTTTTGTACATGATGATATCATACATTGTGTAGAGTCACAGTTGTTGGGGAAAATGAATGTCTTGAATAATCCCATAGACATATTTTTTCACAACAAATGAGATGCTTAGATAGACTTTAAAAATTAAGGTTATGATTTTTTTAGCTAGCACTCAGTTGTTCAGAGGAACTGGATATGGGCCAATGATAGACGAGTTGTATCTAATCATATCAACAATGATCGAAGGGACAGAAGATGAATTGATACTTTACCCTCTTTTTCTTCTTCTATATGACACTTTTAAAAATAAGTATAGATTTTGTTAGTATAAAGGGAATACAACACTCTTGAATAACACTTTAAGCAAATAGATGTCAAGTGGCCACTTGAAAGTTATCTCAAAATGCATATAAATTGAAAAAGAAGTTGTCTTTTGTGTGACTTTAAATCTTGATTTGTGTTATTTAAATTTGTTTATTAATTGTATATATAGATTAAACACACTAAAAAATTTGTAAAACACTTTAATTGTGTAAGGTTACCCATAAATTTAAGATTTCAATAAATTCCCATTTGATTTAGAAAAAAATAAACAAAAAAACTTAAAAAAATCTCTCTAAACACAACTCTATCAAGAAATGAATAAAGACAACTCTATCAAGAAATGGCTTTTCAGATGGAAATAAAGACAACTCTATCAAGAAATGCCTTTTCAGATGGAAAATATATATAGAGAAATAGTTGGCGTGCAGTTTTCAACGCCTCAACACTCGTATTGTTCCACGATTACTGGAGTGTGGTCCTTTAGATTCGGACTGACTGAGTGGTCCTTTAGATTCGGAGTTTGTGAAAGGAGTTTGCTTCCCAGAAATATCCACCGATGGAAAGGGAAAGGAGGAGACTTTGAATTTGTTGACAGTGGTGATAAAAGCCCCATTCCCCAATCTTTTCATTCCCACAATTTTCTGTTTCCCCTCTCAGAATTTCAGCCGTCAACCCGTAGATTCCAATTGCGATCGGCTTTTGAAAAATCACAGATGAATTTGAAAATTGTGAACGAAGATGAATGGCTTCTGGGCATGGAGCTCGCAAATTTTTCATGCCTTCCCATGGCGATGAATGCAGCCGTCGGACTCGATGTTCTCCAAATCATAGCGAACGCTCCAACTCTCGCCCACACAACTCGTTGCGCATATTCTCACGACGAACCCTGACGCCGCCATTACTCTTGATCGGATCCTCAGAGTGCTCGCCAGCCATTCGGTTCTGAGCTGCTCTGTGACAATCAACGAGAACGGAAGCACTGAGAGGTTCTATGGTCTCACTCCTCTGTCTAAATATTTTGTGAAGAACCAGGATGGAGTCTCACTGGCTCCATTTTTCTTGATGAGTACGCCGCTGATCGGGTCCTTGCATTATCTGAAGGACGCTGTGCTTGAAGGCTCCCAGCCATTCACCAAAGCCCATGGAATGAATGTGTTCGACTACACAGCCATCGATCAGAGATTCAACAGGCTTTCCAACAGGGCTATGTCTGAGCGTTCTTCCATGTTGATGAACAAGATTCTGGACACTTACGAGGGTTTTAAGGAGCTTCAGGAATTGGTTGTTGTGGGAGGAGGAGTTGGGTCGACTCTGAATCTCATAGTGTCTAGGTATCCCCACATCTCAGGAATCAACTTTGACCTGCCCCATGTGGTAGCCGATGCTCCTCACTATTTTCAACCATTGAAAAGCATTGCAATGTAACATCTGTGTGGAGACATGTAACATCTAATCTGGTTAATGTGTGTTTGTTCAGCTGTGAAATATGTGGGTGGAGACATGTTTGATAGCGTTCCAAGTTGCCAAGCTATTTTAATAAAGGTATGGCTACGGCTTTCTGTTGTTGGGTAGTTTTATATCTATCAATCAATGATTATATATATCGTCTTATTTTTATTTTTTTCAGTCGATTCTGCATAATTGGAGTGACAATGATTGCGTAAAGCTTTTGAAGAATTGCCACAAGGCATTGCCAGAGAAAGGGAAGGTGATTGTGATAGATAGCATCCTCCCAGTGGCTGCAGAGACATCTCCTTATGCTCGGCAGGCATTCCAATTGGATTTAACTATGCTGGCATTCTGTCCGGGGGGCAAGGAGCGGACAGAGCAAGAATTTCAAGAGTTGGGCCGTGCAGCAGGATTCGTAGGAGGTGTTAAGCCCATTTGCTGTATCAATGGACCGTGGGTATTGGAGTTCGACAAGTAATTTTGATGTGATTTCATAGTACTTTGTTTATCTCCATCAAGTTTGGCCTGGCCGAACGTTCAGTTTGAAGACAAAATAAAATCTCATAAATAGCTCACTAGAACTTTTACCTGTTTATTATACACGGATAAAAATGATTGTATTATCCGTTGGCAAATAATAAAAATAATGATAATTATGCTGATTTTTAAATACCCTTCTCACTATGTTTAAAGTTTAGCTAGTTAATATTACTACATTATTATGATGTTTGAGCTATGCTCTTCAAAACGAAAGGAAAAAATTGCAATTCTTATTGGTTGTTAATATATTTTAATAATGCATTATAATAATAAGTGATTTATTAATGTATATAGTGTTTGTGTTTTTTTATCCTTTATATATATTTTTTGAGCAATATTTAGAAACACTACTCATTAATATCAAGATAATTGGGCTAGCTATTATATTTATTTTAATAGAAAAATTATTAAAGATTTTCATGATCATTTTAAAGCTGTCTCAACTTTGTAAAAAAATAAGATTTTGCTAAAGTCAAAATAAGAATTAAATTTGTCGAAAAAAAATAGATTTTACTAAAGTCAAAATAATAATTAAATGTGTAGAAAAGATTAAATAAATTATCTCTTAATTTTTATATTGATAACATTTTTTTTAGGAAATGCAATCTTAAAAATATTTAAAATTCAATTTTCAATTAAGGAAACTTAAAAACTTTTAGTGAACTATGATTTTAAAGGGAGTTGTCTAACTAGACAGAAGAATTGTCTGGACGGTTAAAATTGGCTGGATATGGGCCAAAAATTTTTAAGAAATCTTATAGTGAGAGTGTTTGAATTATGATTTTGATGGTGGAAATGGATTCAGCACCATCAAAAACCTCTAGGGCACCCAAAATATTAAAATTTGATAGTTATAACATGGATTTACAAAAATCCTTGCCAGATTTTTCGAAAATCTTACCAGAATTTCCATGATTTTCAGAGTGAAAAAGAAGTTTAGTTAGACTACTGTATTGTAAAGGAGTTGTCTATTGACCTAACAAAACAACTTTTTGTGGGAATCCGCTATTTTTTTGTTTTTCAAAAAATGAGGTAATTGGAGTGTTTGAATGGTTTTTTTTATGGTGGAAATAGATTGGGCACCACAACAAACCTCTAGGGCACCCAAAATCATGAATTTTGACAAGTGTGAATTTCCAAATTATCAAAAGGAATTTGAAAAGCTGCAATTTCATTTGCGCAAATAGGAAGGGCAACTCAATCACATTGAACAACACTTGTCGTGTGTCATGGCTACAATAGAGGTTCTGGGAAATACAGTTCAAATCTGCCTCCGCTCCAAAGGATGATTAGTTATGATTAATGTGTCTCTGTTAAATTTTCTTTATGGTTACAAGTAGGCGGATATCATTTACTGTTTTTAATGTCAATAGGAAGATAGAAGACAAAATCTATGTTGATACACAGTCATATTTTGCTTGGTTGGAAATACTCAAGCTATTTTTTTTTTGGATGAGACGTAAAATTGTTCGATGGCTAATTTGGTTTCCCTCTGAACAACATGCGGCCACCCAACAATACATATGATCTCGCTCTCCTAATTAAACACCCCCTCAGGCTTAGCAACAAACCATTGAATTATCCTTAAAAGTGCTAACATTTTACCAAATTTTCATCTCTTTAAATACATCATAGATTAAGAATTCAAATAGATTGAAATTGGTTCCTAAAATTCCATGTAGAAAATCCATATTCATCACGAAAGGGATTGCAAATCTCAAATATCCGTCATGGTGAGTAACACATGTTAAAATTCTTTATCGATGAGAGTATTTTGTACTTTAACATGATCTTTTTGTTTAAATCTCCCTCATGGTGAGTGTACTTTGTACTTTAACATGATCTAATAAATCTCCCTCATGGTGAGTAATGCATGTTAAGATTCTTTATAGATGAGAGCATTTTGTACTTTAACATGATCTTTATGTTTAAATCTCCCTCATGGTGAGTAACACGTGATCAAATTTTGTATCTATGAGAATTGTTCGAACTTACTTTTACGTGGTATTTGTGTGTATATTGGGATTCATGTTGTATGGATTAAATACTTTCTATGAAATTTGATTAAACGTTCGAAGACTATAGGCAAATCTCATAACCTCAAGTTGAAATTGTTTGGTGAAATTTTATCTGTTTTATCATCCATTATCGAAGAAAAACGATTCTATTATCTTTTGTGAAAGAATAAAAAGAATGAAAAATTGTGTAGCTTTTCTTATTATCTTTTGTGAAAGAATAAAAAGAATGAAAAATTGTGTGGCTTTTCTTATTTTTTGAAAACTTTTCTGAGGATATTTAAAGTCGAGCTATTGAAAGGCTCTAGGACATCTAGTATTCTCATAAATTGTTACTATATTTTACTAAATTATTATTGTGCATTATATTAAGTGGTTTATTAATATTAATTATAATATTTATAGTGTTTTAGTTTATATATATATATATATATATATATATATATATATATATATATATATATATATTGTGAAAGAATAAAAAGAATGAAAAATTGTGTGGCTTTTCTTATTTTTGAAAACTTTGCTCAGGATATTTAAAGTCGAGCTATTGAAAGGCTCTAGGACATCTAGTATTCTCATAAATTGTTACTATATTTTACTAAATTATTATTGTGCATTATATTTTTTTTTTCTAAGTTAAAGTATTCTATTAACAGTAAAAATATAGTACATCAGGCTGAAGCCTTAACAGTGCCTTCATGGAGGCAATTTAAACAGACAGAGCATAGTGTTTGGCTGCCCTGCGGGTGGGAAACCAGCCTGAAGAGCCACCAACTGAAAAAATCCCACGCAGGGGATCGAACTAGATTGACTTTGACAAGAACTTGGAACATTGACAGAAGATAACAGTAAAACTGGACCATGACAAAAACTGGACCACTGTAAGTTCTGAAGATGGTCATTGACAAAAACTGGACCATAACTGTAGTAAACATTAAAACAACATAACACGCCCTCAGAGAGGGCAGAGAAATAACATGAGAAACATAAAAAGAGGGCCGAATTACTCATCAGGAGCAACCTCCTCGATCCTGCATCCATAATCTTCCGGTTCGCCACGATCATTGGAGAGTTCTGCGTTGGAGTGGACCGCTGAAGGAGTTTCCATCAAATTTGCCTGATCGTGACCCGAATTCTCCTGCAGAATCTCTTTGCTCCCGCTGGGCTGGCCCCTTGAACCTTGCTGCGTTGCGTCAACGTTTGCGCCCTCGACAGGACCCTGCTCTTCCGACGGATTCTCAGGCTGGGGTTCCTCCAAAAAGACAGCAGAAATGGCCACAGTGACTCTCGGCCTGTTGAGCGTGCAATCAAAAGAGAAGAGAGCAGTGTGGGACTGTGCAGGCAGCGCGTCGCCAGAGGTAGAGTCAAGCCTACAGCCAGAACGGAGCAGGCGTCCATGGTGGAGACAAGGGAGGCTCTCTGAGGGAGAAGAGATTTCGGAAGGCGAGCTGGAAGAGGAGGGCGAACGCCTCCCGGCACTGCGAGAGGACCCCCGTATGCAACGCATCCTCTGCCGTAGCCTAGGCATGCTTGCAGCCTAATTTGAACTGGAGCTCTGGAGAGCCGGAGAGTTGACAGGGTGCAGCAAAGGAGGAATGCTCAGAACAACCATGGCCAACATGCAAGAACTCGAAAGAGAGATGTGTAGACTGTCATCCAGCTCCAAGCAACAGGTGTTGCGACTACGTTTCCCAGTGATGGTGCGCTCGCTGGCTTTGCCTGCAACAGAATTGCACCACCAATTCACCGGCGCAGGGGAAAGCGGAGCCATAACATATAACAGCTTACCCCTGCAACAATCTGACCTCAACATTGAATGACCGAACTAGTTAACCTGATACGAAACGCTATTGCTGCAGTCGAGACTGCCTCGAGCGCCAACCTTCATATCGAAATGTGCCTCCATGGTTAATGCCATAAAGAGCAAGCGGGGTGAATTAACTACGATCAGGTGGGCGCGTTGGTCCCATGTGGGAAGGCAGGTGGCGTCCCGTCTGGTTGACCTCCGTCCCATCATCCTCATTAACTCTGCCAGCACCCGCATCCGGGGTTATTGTGCATTATATTAAGTGGTTTATTAATATTAATTATAATATTTATAGTGTTTTAGTTTATATATATATATATATATATATATTATTTTGGTTAAATATAACAATATTTAGAGAGAATAACTTATTAATAGTAATATAATTAAATTAGTTGTCATATTTAACTTAATATAAAATATTTTGTTTTTGTTTTTGTTTTTTTTTTTTTAATTTGTTAGTGATATTCATAATGGTCAAAATAACAATAAATAAATTTAAAAGAAAAAATAGATATATCATTCCTTAATTTCTATACTGATATTATTTTTTAAGAGATCTAACTTTAAAAAATTTTAAAATTCAATTTTAAATTAGCATTTCAACTTGAATCTTAGTATTTAAAAAATAAACATACTCATTATAGACTTATTATAATTTAAAAGAAAACCAAAAAATGATGAGCTTTACATATATATATATATATTAAAAAACTTAAATTAATTAATTAAATATTTTTATTTCTTTAAAGCTTTGACTTGTAATAACTAAGTTGATTTTTGGTCTAGAATTGAAAGAACCCAAAAATTCTCAAAAATAAATTTAGAATTGATGGTTGCACTTCTTCATTCATTCTTGTGATGTTTAAAGCTATGGATGATAATCAACTCAAATATTTGAATAGAAGGGAACATTATCCCATTAATATTTCTTTTAGAAGAAAAGTATTTGTCGTAATTTAAAAAAAGATTGAGCTAGATAATTTGAATTTAAAATTAAAAAATAAATATAAAGCAAGAAAATGAAATAAATAATATTAACAATTTTTAATTATATAACAATATTTAACATTACTCAAAGTTGGGTCATATATTAAAAGCTTAGATTAAATATTGGAATGTAAAAGAAAAATATCTAATAAATAATATCTACAGTGTACAATGAAATATTATAAAGATTTTGTAAATTTTATTTTTTTTAATTAAAATTAACTTCTCAATATCTACATTATTAAATAAGAAAATAATTAATAAGTGTATAATGAAATATTCTAAAGATTTTGTAAATTTCAATTTGTTTTAATTAAAATTAATTTCAATTTTTTTTGGGTAATAAATTTTATTTACATAATAAGGTGAATGAATTTTTATGATTAATAATTTTGTTACCTTATTTACAATGTATATATATTTAACTCATATGTGACTTTTAGAAAAAATAATAATAATAATTTAAAACAAAGTTGTATTTTAATAAATTTTTAAAATTTTAATAATGTGAGATGTATCATGAAGTAAAAATGTTGATGTCTATGAAAAGGTCCAACCTTAGAAATACTTAAAATTGGATTTTAAATTAGCATTTCAACTTGAGTCTTAGAATTTTAAAAGCAAACCAAAAAATGATGAACTTTACCAATAGCAAAAGTTATATATATATATATATATATATATATATATATATATATATATATATATATATATATATATATATATATATATATATATATATATAAGCATAGACTTCCAATAAACCTTTTGATTTTTGTTTTAAGATTGAAAAACCCACAAATTATCAAAAATAATCTTAGAATTGGAGGTAGCACTTTTTCATTCATTCACATTTGTGATGTTTAAATCTATTGTGACAACTAGCTTAAGTGTAAACTAAATTGTTATGTTATTTATTTTAAAGAGACTAAACATTCAGTTTTTTTAAGAAAAGGATTACGAATGATGAACATAAATTAATTATGTTTTTGGAAACAAAATTTGATAATGGAATTGTGGTTCCATAAATTTAAAACAAGACTGATGATAAAAGTATTCCAAGAACTGAGAGTGGTTGAACAGAAAACAGTTAAAAAAACATTTACTTTTTCCTTTGGGGATAAAAAGTAAATCCCAGAGAGGAAAAGAGCTTCAGTGACTGAACATAGAAAGGAGAGGTAGGAAGAGAGTGAAAATTCACAAGTTGGTGGTGACCAGTGGAAACACTCAGCGTGCCTGAATCCTGGAAAAGAAGATTACTGGACTACGGGTCCCAAGGTCTCTTCTGGAATTTCTGTCAACCTACTCATCTCAGGTGTAGAGCCCATGAGCACGGGGGGAGATGAGGACTAATCACCTCTTTCATGGTAGGGAGGATATCATTAGAAAGTTCTGAAATGAGATAAGTATACGGACTACAGAAGTAATAAGAACTAATCTAAACATAGAAAGGAGAGGTAGGAAGAGATTGAAAATTCCCAAGTTGGTGGTGACCAGTGGAAACACTTAGCATTCCTGAATCTTGGAAAAGAAGATTACTGGACTACGGGTCCTGAGGTCTCTTTTGGAATTTCTGTCAACCTACTCATCTCAGGTGTAGAGCCCATGAGCATGGGGGGAGATGAGGATGTAATCGCCTCTCTCATGGTAGGGAGGATATCATTAGAAAGTTCTGAAATGAGATAAGTATACAGACTGCAAAAGTAGTTGCAGAGTAGTAATAACTAAAAATTTTGTTTAGACAGAATTCTTTTAATATGAAAAATGTTCTTAAAATTATGAAATGAATATTTTCACACAGAGAGTGTTGTAGATATATTTATTTTTACTTTTTTGAAGTATTCAAGAAATTACAGTAGAACCATTAATAATATGATGGTTGTATGAAAATACATTTATTGAAGTTATTGCTTGTTTTCAAGAAAGAAATGTGTTTATATTATCACGTAAATAAAAAAAGAAAACCTCTACTAGAAGTAAATACTAGAAAAAACCGTTAGTTAAGGTCCATAGTTGAAACCCTAGATCCAAACTGGTCGTTAATCTATTTAAACTATGATATACTCGGACAGAACGAGTTTCATAGAAATAACTCATAATCGGATGGTCTAGATACCCTTGAATAAAGCAGATAAAATTACCAAACGAATAAAAGGGATAAAACCCCTGTCTTGACCAGACTGGTCACCTGTAATATTATAGAGATAGCTTATACAGTAAAAACCCAGAAAAAAATATCTGCCAATGTAAATATCTAACTATGCAAACATCTAATCTTTCCTATTGTAAATAATGTAGAAACAAACTCTATTACGGGTAAGAAGGAAAAAAATGAGCCTCTTGGAAATTAGTACAAACTAACAAAACTTCTCAAGTAAAGAAAATCCAATATAACATTGTTGTACAATCTTGAAAAAACATCGAGTTTGTAAATTATAAGCAAAGAAGTAAAATTGTATTCAAGAGAGGACAAAAATATATATCGATAGAAAAGTCCAGGAGTTTAATATCCACCCATCGAAAAATGTATATAATATTAAACCCCAAGGGAATATACTCTTACACTGGGCCAAGATTTTGACCAACAATCAAAAGTACAAGAATTATACAGCAGAACCTATTGCATGTCAAATTGCTCATTAGGGCAAAGCCCTTAAAAATTAAAGTAGATACAACATAATCTAATTGTATGAAAAACTATCCTTCAGGGTGAAGCCCTTAAAAGAAAAAAGTAACAAGGTAAACAACATTTGGAGCCATAAAACTTAATACATGATTCTTAAGTCGCAAGGTACCAAAGAGCTAAAATATGGAGGACTCTTCTCCAGAAATTTAAAACCCCGTCGGTAAAAATCAAGTACCTATGAAGAGAAATGGTAGGGTCGGTCATATTAGCCAGAGAATTTCAGGAAATCTATAGATGTAATTCCTAGAATCTTTCCAGGTGAACAGAGAAGCGAGTACCTGATTCAAAATAAACAATTCGTGAAAGTTTAGAAATTCATATAGCCTAAATGAATAACAAAGAGTAAAAATGATGAAAAATCTGTGTGAAAAAACTATATTACCTGGTCTAGAAACTCAGTAGACCGTGACTGAAACCCTGCACCAAAGAAAATCATGAGAGAGTTAGAAATAGTTAAGGAAAGCTTAATGCAAAGCGAATGACCAGGTATCCAATGTAAAAGAATAACTAAGTCTGGAAACTATGCTTACTTTGAAAGGCTTACCTGCCATGGAGAAAGGAAGCCATAGCTGGTAGTCGGCAAGAGAACTAGATTACACATAGCGAGGGATGAAGATTCCCAAACCTGAAAATTCACGACACATTCAATTAGATTTTGTACCCTATCTAGGCGCATAGAAAATAGTGTAGAGCCACTGCTAACTCCCTGCGAATAATTAAAACAAAGAGCTTACTCAAATTAAGAAATTGGTTCAACACTGCTGCAAAGGTATAAACCCCAAAACTATGAGTGTAAAGAGAATTACTTGTTCGAAATACGCCATGGCAAGAAAGGCTTGAGCTGGAGGAATGATTGTTGGTCGACAGAGCATAGACCGTGGCAGAATTGCAGAGGGGCAACATTGACGGAGTGAAATGAAAAATGAAGAGTTCGTTAGGGTTACGCGGTGGTCGATATCCTAAACAGGTACCGTGATATTCTCCACCATGGATCTCAAAACTGCAAATTCGACGGTGATTAGAAGGGCAGGTGTCACCATGAAATTTATATTCCAATGTGATAGTACATTACAACAAATCCTCCTATAATTCTTAATCCACGACACAAATAATTTATCAATGAATAAATCAAATGTCCAAGTTAAAAGATGTGCTATTATCGAACACTCCTCCAAAGTATTAATAATAGGTGTTATGAGTTTAATTATCATCAGCTAACCATCAAAAGCTCGTAAGTAACTCGTATAGTGACATGAGTATAGCATAGGTGATTGAGAATAAACAAAGCAGCCAGGCAGGAAAAACCATGTGGATTGTCCATCATATCATAAGTATAAGGCGAGTGCCAAATCAACAAAATGCATATAGATTTACTTTTTTATGTTCACAATATTTTTATGGAAAACTATGGTTAAAAGGAGTAAAAGTAAAAAGAAATATTTACTGTTATGCATGTTACAAGTGGTATCAGAGCAGATTTCATTCGCTGGGACCTAATGGGTCACCTAACCTGATGAATTGTTGTGTGTAAATGGTGAAAAGAAAATAAATAACATAGTAGGAGACAAAATGAGGAGGGGATCAACACATCAAACACCCTAGAATGCAGGGGAATCCACACCCCAATCCCATCTGAAAATGTGGATTCAGCTGAGTGTAGATCAACAGCAGCAGACCAGTAGAGTTCTGGAAGAACAACATCGTCAAACTAGTATACTGCTAAGGACTGTACATAAGTTACAGGAAGAAATGGTCCGAGTTAGGAGTGAAAATGAGCGCTTGATACAAGAGCAGGATAGGATACCCATAAATCCTTTCTGATAAAAAAAATCAAGGAGTGTTACAAGCTAGTTCTGAAAGAGATACGCAGGAAGAAAATGAACGACAAGCTAAGGACCAAACTAATGACGGAGTGGAAAGGAGCCATTCACAACGAAGTAACAAGAATAGAAAATTTAATGAGGTTGAGTCTAGTAATGTGTCAAAACAACAAGAAATTAAGAAAAAAAAAGTGGAGTTACAAGGTGAGTTCTAAAATATTAAACCACCTACGTTTGATGGAGAAGTGGAGGAGGTGGCAAAAGCTTGGTTGATTAATATGAAAAAATAATTTCAAGTTTATGAGTACATCAACAACCTTAAAGCCAGGTTAGCCATTTATCAATTGAGACAAAAAGCTACCCTGTGGTCGGAGGAAGTCAAGAATGTCCGTAGTATTGAAGACCAGGATGTGACATGGGATGAATTTAAGTAATACTTTAAAGACAAATATCTAACAGAATGTTTCTATGAGGAAAAGTCCAAAGAGTTCCATGATTTGAGATTGGGTCAAATGAAAATGGATGAATACATAATCAAGTTCACTTCCTTATTAAGATACGTTCCTTATTTAAGGGTTGAAAAGGCTAAGGTTCAATGGTTATTGAGTATTTTTTCGACCCACATGAAAGAAAAAATTGAGTTCGTGAATCCAAGGACCATGGACAAAGAAATTTTGAAATCAAGAATTTGTTACAAACAATCCAAGGAAAACGGAGAAATAGGAAAAAATTGGCAGCCAAGAAAATGGCAGAAAAGCAGTTCAAATTACAGAAATGATAGGACCAATAAATTTACGAATTCTAAATGGAACTCAATGAGAAAATATTTTGGAAGAAACCATCAAAGAACCCGATGGCCTACGAAATAAAAGCCTACATAGGCTTCCAACAAGCCAGAACATGGACAAAACTAGAAACCACCTCTACAATGTTGGGGGTGTGGAGAGGCTCACTATTATAAGATTTGCCCACAGTGGAGAAGAAATGAAACAATAGATGATTGAAAAGAAGCCTCTACAATGGGAGATGTAGCCCAGAACATACCCAGAATTAATCCAGCATTGGAGAATCGACAGGCAAATTACCAACCAACGATGATAGAACTGGAAGGTAAGTTAATTTCACAAACTATTTCTATTTTGGTTGAACCAGGTGCCAGTTTGAGTTATGTAAACCCCATAATAGTAGAGATCTGTAAATTACGAAGTTAGAAATTCAAAATTCTCTGACTGGTACAGCTTGCCACTGGGGAAAGAGGAAAGTTTGTGCCAAGGTTCCAAACTGTAAACTGGAAATTGGGAATCAACAGTTAAATGTGGAACTGAATCTATTTCCTTTGGGATCCTGTGATGTACTATTGGGCATGGATTTGTTAGAAAGACACTGGTCTCTAGTAGATTCTAAAGAGAATATTATATATTACAGAATTCTAGATGTAACTCATCAAGAATTACATGGAATTAAGAAGCCCTTACAGTTTTGTCCTATCACAACCTCCCAATTGAGTAAGTGCATAAGAAAAGGATGTCATATATATACCATTCAAGTGGCCTTTTCTAATTCTAATGAGAAAACCCCTATGCTGGAAAGCATACCAGTAGTACAATATTTCATGGACGTGTTTCTAGAAAATGTACTAGGTTTACCTCCAAGAAGGGATCTCGATTTCACTATTGAACTGATGCCGGGAGCATCACCAATTTCAATAGCACTGTATTAGATGATTGTATCAGAGCTAACTAAACTAAAAATGAAAGTATAAGAGTTGTTGGAAAAAGGGTATATTCGACCAAGTGTGTCTCCTTGGGGAGCATCGGTATTGTTTGCAAAGAAAAAGGATGGAACCAGGCGAATATGCATGGACTATAGACAACTCAATAAATTGACAGTTAAAAATAAGTATCCAGTACCATAGATAGATTATTTATTTGATCAGGTGAAGGAGGCAACTATATTCTCGAAAATAGACTTAAGATCTTGATATCACCAACCCCAAATTAAATACAAGGATATCTACAAAGCGGCTTTCCATACCCGATATGGGCATTATGAGTTTGTGGTATTACCAGTTGGTTTAAATAATGCACCAGCAACATTTATGTGGCTAATGCATGGCACATCTCACCCCTTTTTGGACAGATTTGTTCTGATATTCATTGACGATATATTGATTTATTCAAAAAGCATGGAAGAACACAAGGAGCACTTAAGGATAGTATTGGAGATGTTAAGAAGACATTAGCTATATGCCAAGTTCAACAAATGTCAATTTTTCAAAGAACAAATATAGTATCTAGGCCATGCCATTTCCACTGAAGGAATAGCAGTCAATCTAGAGAAAATTAAAACTATTGTGGAATGGAAAGTAACCCAAAATGTGGCAGATATCCTCTCCTTTATGGGGTTAGCTGGATATTATCGACAGTTCATAGAAGGATTCTCAAAGATTTCCATTCCAATTACATCTTTTCAGAGAAAGGAAAAGTATTTAAATGGACCAGTGAGTGACATAATAGTTTCTAAAGGTTAAAAAATTTGTTGACCACAACTTCGGTGTTGAGAGTAGCTGACCCCAATAATGAATTTGAGGTCTATACCAATGCTTGTAAGGAAGGAGTTGGGGAAATTGTATCACAAGAAGGAAGGGTGGTTTCCTATGAATCAAGAAAATTAAAGGAGCATGAACAACGATATTCAGCCTATGACTTAGAACTAACAGCAGTAGTGCATGCACTTCGAGTATGGAGGAACTACTTATTGGGGAAGATATTTCAAACACCCTAGAATGCGGAGATCCACACCCCAGTCCATACGAAAATGTGGATTCGAACAGGTGTAGATCATGACGAGATCGGTAGAGTTGGAAGAACAACATCGATCAAACTAATTATCTTGCTAAGAAGTGGCCATAGAGATTCGCGGGAAGGAAATGAATTGAGGAGTTAGGAGTGACAATGAGCACTTGATGCGAGTGTAGGAAAGGATACTCAAAATCCTTTCTGATAAAAAGAACAAGGAGTGTTACAACCCAGTCCTGAAAGAGATACGTAGGAAGAAAATGAACGACAAGCTAAGGACCAAACTAATGACAAAGTGGAAAGGAGCCATTCACAACGAAGTAACAAGAATAGAAAATTTAATGAGGCTGAGTTTGGTAACGTGTTAGAACAACAAGAAATTAAGAAACAAAAAGTGGAGTTACAGGTGAGTTCTAAAATATTAATATGAAAAAATAATTTCAAGTTTATGAGTACATCAACAACCTTAAAGCCAGGTTGGCCATTTATCAATTAAGACAAAAAGCTACCCTATGGTCGGAGGGAGTCAAGAATGTCTATAGTATTGAAGACCAGGATGTGACATGGGATGAATTTCAGTAATACTTTAAGGACAAATATCTAACAGAACATTTCTATGAGGAAAATTCCAGAGAGTTCCATGATATGAGATTGGGTCAAATGACAGTGGATGAATACATAATCAAGTTCACTTCCTTATTAATATACGTTCCTTATTTAAGGGTTGAAAAGGCTAAGGTTCAATGGTTCTTGAGTATTTTTTCGACCCACATGAAAGAAAAAATTGAGTTCATGAATCCAAGGACCATGGACAAAGAAATTTAGAAATCGAGAATGTGTTACCGACAGTCCAAGGAAAACGGAGAAATAGGAAAAAATTGGCAGCCAAGAAAATGGCAGAAAAGCAGTTCAAATTACAAAAATGATAGGACCAATAACTTTAATAATTTTGCAAGGAACTCACTGAGCAAAAATTTTGGAAGAAACCATCAAAGAACTTGGTGGCCTATGAAACAAAAGCCTACAGAGACTTCCAACAAGCCAGAACATGGACAAAACTAGAAACCACCTCTACAGTGCTGGGGGTGTGGCAAGGCTCACTATTATAAGATTTGCCCACAGTGGAGAAGAAATGAAATAATAGCTAATTGAAAAGAAGCATCTACAATGGGAGATGTAGCACAGAACATACCCAGAATTAATCCATCATTGGAGAATCGATAGGTAGATTACCAACCAACGAAGATAGAACTGGAAGGTAAGTTACTTTCACAAACTATTTCTATTTTGGTTGAACCGGGTGCCAGTTTAAGTTATGTAAGCCCCATAATAGTAGAGATCTGTAAATTACAAATTCAAAAATTCAAAATTCTCTGACTGGTACAACTTGCCACTGGGGAAAGCGGAAAGTTTGTGCCAAGGTTCCAAACTGTAAATTGGAAATTGGGAATCAATAGTTAAATGTGGAAGTAAATCTATTTTCTTTGGGATCCTGTGATGTACTATTGGGCATGGATTGGTTAAAGAGACACTGGTCTCTGGTAGATTCTAAAGAGAATATTATATATTACAGAATTCCAGATGTAACTCGTCAAGAATTACATGGAATTAAGAAGCCCTTACAATTTCGTCCTATCACAACCTCCCAATTGAGTAAGTGTATTACAAAAGGATGTCATATATATGCCATTCAAGTGGCCTTTTATAATTCTAATGAGAAGACCCCTATGCTAGAAAGAATACCAGTAGTACAATATTTCATGGACGTGTTTCCAGAAAATGTACCAGGTTTACCTCCAAGAAGGGATCTCGATTTCACTATTGAACTGATGCCGGGAGCATCACCAATTTCAATAGCACTATATCAGATGAGTGTATCGGAGCTAACTGAACTGAAAATTAAAGTATAAGAGTTGTTGGACAAAGGGTATATTCTACCAAGTGTGTCTCCTTGGGGAGAATCGGTATTGTTTGTAAAGAAAAAGGAAGAACCATGCGAATATGCATGGAATATAGACAACTCAATAAATTGACAGTTAAAAATAAGTATCCAGTACCATAGATATATGATTTATTTTATCAGGTGAAGGGGGCAACTGTATTCTCGAAAATAGACTTAAGATATTGATATCACCAACCCCAAATTAATTACAAGGATATCTACAAGGCTGCTTTCCATACCTGATATGGGCATTATGAGTTTGTGGTATTACCATTTGGTTTAACTAATGCACCAGCAACATTTATGAGGCTGATGCATGGCACATCTCACCCCTTTTTGGACAAATTTGTTTTGATATTCATTAACAATATATTGATTTATTCAAAAAGCATGGAAGAACACAAGGAGCACTTAAGGATATATTGGAGATGTTAAGAAGACATCAGCTATATTCCAAGTTCAGCAAATGTGACTTTTTCAAAGAACAAATACATTATCTAGCCCATGCCATTTACACTGAAGGAATAGCGGTCAATCTAGAGAAAATTAAAACTATTATGGAATGGAAAGTACCCCAAAATGTGGCAGATATCCTCTCCTTTATGGGGTTAGCTGGATATTATCGACAGTTCATAGAAGGATTCTCAAAGATTTCCATTCCAATTACATCTTTGTAGAGAAAGGGAAAAGTATTTAAATGGACTAGTGAGTGACATAATAGTTTCGAAAGGTTAAAAAAATTATTGACCACAACTTCGGTGTTGAGAGTAGCTGACCCCGACAATGATACCGATGCTTGTAAGGAAGGAGTTGGGGAAATTTTATAACAAGAAGGAAGGGTGGTTTCCTATGAATCAAGAAAATTAAAGGAGCATGAACAACGATATTCAGCCTATGACTTAGAACTGACAGTAGTAGTGCATGCACTTTGAGTATGGAGGAACTACCTGTTGGGGAAGATATTTGTGTTAAATACCAATTAGAGTAGCCTAACCAACTACTTTAAGCAAGCTTATTTAAACACTTGCCAGGAAAGATGGAATGCCTTCTTAAGTGAATTTGATTTTGATATATAGCATGTAAAAGGCAAATAAAATCGTGTGGTGGATTCCTTAAGCATAAAACTGCATTGTGTATATGAACTTTGTTATAATCAAGTCGAATGTAAATTCTTAGATCAGATAAAATAAGAAACCGAGAAGGATCCTGAATATCTATTCATATGGAAATAGGTGGAGGATTCCAAGAAATAGGAAAAACCTTTTGATTACAGAATTAACAAAGACCAATTCTTAACCTTCAAAGAAAAGTTATACATTCCAAATTGAATGAATCTAAAAGAGTTGATCCTGAAGTATTATCACTACAAGAATTATTCGGGACACCCAGGATACCAGAAAATGTTAACAACAATTAGAAAAGTTTATTTCTAGCATGGTATGTCAAGAAGTATTGCGGAGTAATTAAAAAAATATGTGGAATGTCAACAGGTTAAGGTGGAGCATCAACACCTAGCCAAATTATTGCAGCCTACAAAAATGCCTGAATGGAAGTGGGAAGTTATATCACCAACTTTTATTACTGGTCTACCAAGATCTAAAAGACATAAAGAGTCCATTATGGTGGTGGTGGATAGACTAAGTAAGGAAACACACTTCATACATGTACAGTCTACTAACAAAACCTTGAAAATAGCAGACATCTTCATGAGAGAGACTTTCAGGCTTCATGGAATCCCAAAGATTGTTATATCAGATAAGGATGTGAATTTTACTTCAGTATTCTGGAAGGAAATATTTACGGGTTTGGGAACACATAAATTTCAACACCACTTACCATGCATAGAGAGATGGAAAAGCT
>JAXQQM020091000.1:0-36188 GCA_034641835.2 Pinus albicaulis
AGGTGCTTCTCTTTGTATCCTCATAATGTGCTATCATTTCCTCCGTAAAAATTGACCAAGTGACAATTTTTTTACGGGAGCAAAGCCATCGATACCATACAAATGTATTTTGTTCTAAATGTAAAGTTGCAATGCGTACCTTTTGTGTGTTTTGCACGTTATGGAGATCAAATATTGCTCCATCTGTAGTATCCATGTTACAGGATCCTTTCCATCAAACTTCCTCATATCCATTTTTGGAATATGGTGGTTCTTCCCGCCAACATTAGAGTTTATGAAATCAGGATTAACATTTATTTTGTTCTCATCATGAGGTTCTTCTACTATCTTTTCACCATTATGAAACATTTCTTGTATCAACTTTGTCAAACCTTCCAAGTCTTCTTTTAGATCATTTTCATGCTTTTCCATGTTGTTCTTCATTTTTTCTTCCATGTCATCCATCTTAGATTCCATGCCTTCCACATCCATCTTAGCTTCCATGCATTTTCTTTAAAACGTTCATATTATTCTTTCTTTCAAACCATCCATCTTCGCTTCTCCTGATGCCTTTCTTCAAACCTCCATTCTCATTTTGTTGCTCTCTCATGTAGAAAATTGTGTAGAAATTTGAATAACTGATATATTATTCACCGAGATTCTCCTGATCACACACTATTTTAACTTCATGCACAACACATAATCTCTTCTACCATTGATCATTAATTGCGGAAATAAAAACAATCGCATGCGCACATTAAAACCATAAACAATCACACATATGAACACAGTATTTTATGGGAAAGCTTAAAGCTGAAAACCTCCAACTATATGTATATTATATGTCATAGAGATCATGTAACAATCATTATACAAAGCTCCTCACAAGCTCTCAGTATAATCTCCAATTGCTACACACTAATCAAGCCTGATCTAGCAAATCACATGTCCTATCTTCGCCACCTAATAGCCAGCTCCCTATTGCATAATCAATGTTGTAGAATGGCTCATAAAGTCATCTTGAACCACCCGGCTTGTATCACAAGTAATCCTCATTGGTTTTCCATCACTCTGTTGTTGCAAATAAGGTACCGCATAGTCAACCGGAGAAGACCTACTCTTTCACCTATCTCTTCACTGGTCTCCACTGAAACTGTCCATGCACTGAAGTTAACTGATGTATTCTTTAGTTGATTAATGAGTTTATAATTAGTGAATTAATTAATAATTAATTCACACCACTCTCACTAATTGTATCACTCAGTTAGACTAGATAAAAATAGCTCAACTATGTTTATATTAGTTAAACTGAACACAACTCCATTAACTTCCTCAATAAACTCCACTAAACTCTCTCACATGAGTTCTAACTAAAGTATCCATGCAATAGCTCCACTTAACCTTCAGGAATAGCGTAATTCCTTATGTCAGCTCCTGTGCCACATCTTTGCACTTAACTGAAGTGCTCCAAGAGAATAAGATAATGTTTATAGTCCAAATATTATTAAGAGCTAATAATATTCGACATATCTATTTTTAGACTGGCAATCTAAAAATAGATTCCGCCTAATATGTCTAAAAATATAAGTCCATCTATTTTTCCAACTTGACCAACCATCCACAAATAGCATCCTGCAACTCATAGAATATGATCGACATGTCTAAAAATAGACTTTGCGACAAAAATTACCTGTGTGGGCCCCACCTAGTTTAGGTGATCACTTTCCAACTAGGATCGGGAATGATGTTTCAGGATGCCTCCTTCACTGTTTCTTGTTGCAATATTCAACAATTTGGTGAACTTGCTCTTGTAATTTTGATAGATCGTGCTGAAATTCTTCATCTTCATGAGTCATAGTAGAGTACTATGAGGGCTTAATGGGTGTTGAATTCTTTTTAGGAGGAATTTTAGAACCCAATACTAAAATATATTCTCAATAGGCCCTTGGAATCACTTCAAACTGATTCTTCTACTGAAGACTTATGCAACTCGGGAAAAAAATACACAAGTTTTTCTTGCTTTTGAGGAGCTTGATATTGAAACTGAATTATATCTGTGATTACAGATCATCAATATCTAAAATTTGGCCCTGAGGTAGCTCTATGAATCCTTTTTTGAATGCCATAGGTCTGACATGATTTGGATTCTTCCAGACAAAGTTATATACAATCTCCCACAATGACCTAATTATTGACTGGTTCAGTAGAGCGAACTTGTGCGACTTGCCACATGTCAGTTCTTTCTCCTTCGGCTCTAACATTGACAGACAGGAAGCTACAGTATATGGGATTTGAACCATGTTTTACAGAATTCCAATCCGATGCTCAAAGAGAGAGTTATGAATATTTTCCCACCATCACCTCTTTGACATGAAATTCAGAAGCTTGAAAAATCCATAACTTCCACAGATCATATCTCTGAAAATATTTTGAACCAAGCTTCAAACGTTTGTGATGTCATTTCTAAGGATGTTGACTTCACGCTCTAAAAATTTCAGCTTCTAAACCTTCGTAGAAACAAATTTATAGAAAAAGTTCCGCGATGACCTGTTTAGGTTAAATGCAGGAGCTTCCAAAAAGCCCTAACTTCCACAGATCATATCTCCAAATATATTGCGAATCAAGATCTGAAAATTTGCGACAATGTTCCTCAAGCTTTCAACTTCACACTCTAAAAATTTCAGCTTTTTAACCTTCATAGAAAAAATGTTATATCGAACATGCCACAATGACCTGTTTGGCGCAGCGAAACCCTAGAATCCAAAGCTCTGATACCAAATGTTGTGAAACCAACTACAAAAATAGAAGAAAAGAGATATCAACGCCTTATAAATAAGCCACCTTGAGGGGGAAACCTCCAATACATTACATGAATGAACATTCTTGGATGATACAAATGAAAAAACCTCCTTTCTATATATAGGAGTCCATGGGGCCACAATGTAATCCTAGTTGACCTAACAATAATAATGTAAGGGCACAATAATAACAATATGAGGGTTAGAGGGGTACAAAAATAACAATAAAGGGGTTACACTAATAACAATAAGGGACTATGCTAGTAATATAAGGACCTAATAGGGCCACGCTACGATTTTTTTGGGTGGGGTCCATTAGAGTAAAATTCAGAATATTTGGATTCCCCTTGATGAGTACATTAATCTAAGTCAGTGGTTGAGCCATGACAGCCACTTCTGGGGTGTAAAAATGCCCAGAAACATGCTAAAATCACCTTTCTGCCCTGTTTTTGGAGCCTTCGCTATGCTTTATAAGTACTCTTGGGAGAATGAATATTTGGAGGGTTAGGAGCCACCGTTTTAAGTTCTTGATGAGCTTATCATGTAGCAGACATCCAAATATTTCCACAACATCTTTCAGATCATGATTTGGACACTTGGAAGGCCTCCAAAAGTTAATTTTCGTCATCTCGCTACACTTTCTCTCAGCTCGCTACGATTTCTACAGATTTCACTACGCTTTCTCCAGAAGGAAATTTTTACAGGTTGTTCGACCTAGTTTAACTTTTTGACCTATGTAATTGATGAATGATGATGTCATGAGGTGTAATTGAGCTGGTAAATAGTGAAATAGATTAGATACATGCTTGTGAATGTAATTTTTGGTCAAATGTATATATGTTCCTATGATGAGGTGAATTGGTTGACCTCCACTAGACATTATGGTTTCGTTGAGCTTATCATGTAATCAGCTCCACAACTGATGGATTCGACCCCTGACAGAGGGGATATGTTATTTTGGTATATATATATATCATTTTCAGAGTCATTTTACTAGTTGGACATCAGAGGATTGTTATCTTGTGGCTTGTACTTTGACTTTCATATTCAGAAATCAAAGGATGTAGTTGCATCTATTATCTAGGAATTCATGTGCAGTGAGTTTATTATCATGTATTTTGTCTATTATAGTATTTATTGAATGATATATAGCTCCTCTTTCATATCTTGTATCTTCAGTGGCTTTCCTTACAATTCATAGGCATAATTCTATTAATTTAGATATGTTTATATGGAAATTTCATTTTGTGTTTCATGCTTCCAGTTTAATGAATTCATGAATGAACATGCTCATTAAATCCCTCTACTCTTTTCAAACTCACTGACATAGCTATAAAACCCTAAAGCCATCATAAATCCATTTCTACCTTTATCTTTTATATTTTTGCAGCTATAAACCCTTTGATACCTAGACCTATCTACATGGTTTCATCCCTGATCCAACATCAAACACTAAATTTATTAAACCCTACCTGAGCCTATCATATATATCCTAATATATTTCATGTCACAGTCAATCCTTGGCTGTGATCACATTAAGAAAGCCCTCTTAGCCTAGCTGGTCTAGCTACTAGGTCAAAGTGGTCTGTGCTTAACTTTTTTAGTCTCCTTTTCAGCCTTCGAAGAACTAGTGGACTGCTAACACAATCAATTTTATGAATCATATCAATGTTTATTCCCTCAATGTGGTCTGAAACTCATTGAGCTTGGTAGCATTAGGCATCTAGCAGGATCGCCAAACAACTTCACACAGATACCAATGTTGTTCAACGTATTCATCCCCCCTACCCCAGAAAATTAGAGTATCACGTAAGAGACCCAACTGCAACTCCAACCATAGTTGATTGCAGTGTATAGACAACTACAAACCCTCTTGAACCAAGTTGTGAATATCTAACTGAACTTGGATGACTAACACTACTAGAAATACCTGTACCTTGAAGAAACGAATGAGCTTTAAGAAATTTTCATGCCTTTGAAATATTTTTTTTTGGCTTTGATATAGTACCAGGGGAAGGTTAGAGGGAGGAGGAGTAGGTATGTTGCTATGTTGCAAGGTGCTATTGTCTAGTCTCAAATCATATTCAAAGAAAAGTCGCCTCATCAAAAAGTGTATATCATCATCCACTTGGGTATCCTCATATGATATTTTAGTCAAATGACCATCTATCTTAGGTGTCTGAAATCCTTCTCCTTCCTCATGCCTCAGAGTAGCCACTTATAAACCCTCCATTCGAGTTTCACTTCGAATTTGGCTAGCATCTCCCATTTTGCTAGAGAAATGAATTTCTCCTTCACTTCCTCTCCACAATTATGGAGTCTCCATTTCCTTCTTTCACTCTTCCAAACTCCTGACAGCATTGCATATCAATTGTAACACTCTTCTTTTGGCCCTAAGTTCTCACAACTTCTTCTCACGCCACTCTTCAGTGATTCTAGCCCTGTGAAATTCTCTTAAATCTCTCTCTTGTCACAACTCTTCTTGATTCATTATAAGACTTCCTTCATCCTCCCACAACAATACAACATTCCCCCCCCCCCCAATCGATTCTCCCAGCACAAGTAGTTTAAGCTACCATTTGACCTAGTTTAAAATCCAACAGATGGTCTTCTACTAACAACACCTTAATCAAAAGTCGAATTTCCTTCAGAAGCTACCCTCACATTTACAATTTAAATATATATTATGCTCAAAATATGATAATATAGGATTTGAGAGTTGCGTTAACCCAAAAATCAATGACTCTTTTCTGTTCTATCCAATCTGACAGAAGATTGTCCAAGTCCTGTAGTTCAGTTCACACAATCTCGGTTGTTTCAGGATTCTTAATTTATGATGGAACCGAGTCATCCACTCGCTAGCTTATTGAGAAACTCATGACCTAAAAAATATCCCATATTGACTGCCAATCGTGTGTCACATATAATATTTCCTCTCTTACCCAATCCAGATTCTTTTGCCTCAGTTGTGCCTATTGTAAGACAAAACGATCCACCTCCTCATGCCACCATTTTTGTAGTTTGCAAAATATATACCATGGACACATGATCTAAACCCCATTTGAGAAAACTAGAGGTCCTAACAATGAAACAATTTTTTGGTGAGAAAATTATGATTTCAGTTTGACCCAAGGTTCGAACGAGGGTGCCAACAAAGAGCCTGCGTAGTCTAGCACTTTGTCAACATTTTCACCCCTTCATAAATAAAGGAGAGTCTCACTCGAGGTGAGCCAAAACCATAAAATATTACAGGGGGGATTAGGTATTATTAACTACAAGTCATGCAACTATTATTAAAATCGATCTTAATCGATAAAATTAGTCCGATCACTCAGAAATTATATGCATTCAAAAAAAAATTAAAAGGGGTTACATAAACACACAAACATTTTCCAGAATTCCCAACATCCATTAATAAAAAAAGTAGTCTATTACATCAATACAGGGAATTGTATCTTGCAGCATTCAAAAATTCATGCACAGAGTAAAAAATATAAATACAAATCATTACAATGATTAGATTCCAAATCTAAAGAATACATGACTCAGAGCATCCATCTCTATCTTATCTGTTGATTCAGTCTGAACCTTGTGGCACTTTCTAAACTCATTTCTCACTGTATTTTTCCTTATTTTATTGTTGCCCTCACTTGATATGATACATCGCTCACTTGATCCTATTTTTACAATACCTATGTCCAATACCTTGGTTCTTCTTTGACCGTATCAACATCGGTCCCTAGTTCTTCAGTGCACTCCCTTTTTTTCTAATGCGTGAGTTCCAAAATAAATCCACTGCCATTTTATATTTTTGGTGCTCTTCTTCTGATAGCTTCATCCAAAATTTCCTTCGCACTATGTTATCCCTTCCAAAAATGAAGAACCCAACACGTTTGAGGCTCCATGTTGGCAGGTCTAACATGCTCCCTCTCAACCACCATATCTCTAGTCTCTGCCTTACTCCTCAAGTCTTTGCATGCATATTCTACCTCAAGTGCATACAAGTTCTTGACTCGAGCACCAATATGTGTCACCTGTCCTATGGAGGTATATCAGTCATGTTGTAACTTTCATCGTATCAAAACTCAATGTTCATCTGGAGATATTTCTCCCCCAACTCATTGAAAATTATTTATTCCCCGTTATGTGGAATGAGGCATCACTGTCCAAGTAGCACATGCTCCCCATCATTGTGCTCATCATGCATGTGATGAGAGTGAATTGAATATTGAACTGTGAATCCAAAGATTCACCTACTTCTACTATTGCAAGCTCCTTCTTGTTTTCCTTCTTTTGTGGATTATTTATGGACTAGAGCCTGAATTCGTGACAGTGAAAGCACTTGATTTTGGATATTTCTTTCTTCTTTCCCTCTTGGATATAATTAGCCTCACCTTGGGAATTCTTCCCCTTTCCTTTCATTCCTTTGTTGATTAGAGAAAATTCTTCTTCCTCTTCTTTGGAGGAGGTTCCATCTATGGTATTAAACCTTACTTCCTCAGGTACCAAATCATACCATAAGCACTCCCAATTCGGTAGTTTCTCCTTCCCATTCACCAAATCTTTTTAACTGTGATAGGTCTTGGGAAGGTCCATAAGGGCTAGGCCTACCAAGTATTCTTCAGGGAAATTGACCCTGACTCTACAAATTTCATCATGACACTATGTGAACCTAGTTAGATACTGTTAAATTGTGTCATTATTTCACATATTGATACTTTGAATATTATCCTTGAGTGCCAAATTTCTGTGGTCACTATTATTCTCAAATAGTTCTGACAGTGCTTTCCACATCATGAATGAATTTTCCTTTCCATGGAATTTCGAGAAAATATGATCATGTACACCCTCCAACAATATTCTCAACGCTTTGGCTACATCTTCCTTCCACTGAGCATGGTTTTGGGCATCATATTAAAGTGGTTGTGAAACATCTAACCTGATGTATTCTAGAAAACAATTTTCATCCAATACTTCCTCCATGTGATCCTTCCATGAAAGAAAATTATACGTTCCTTCCAAGGCATACTCTAGCCTTAGTCCATTAAAAGCCATCTTCTCAATTCTTAAGAAAATATGCAACATAGATCTCCAAATTCAATCCTTTGAGAAAAAACTTCGAACTTATGCTCTACTGTGAATCCAACTCTGATACCATGTAGAAATTACAATGTAGATTTGCAATTTCTCATGAATTTTTAACCAAAATCATAAGACACAAACCTACTCTACTATTCAGAGGGTATTATTTCATGATATATAGCAAAATTTTCAACATGCAATAACAAATCACACACATTCAAAATTTATTATTATCTAGGGAAAATAATTAGCTAAAAACCCCAATGCCTCTTGCATTAATCAATTGAAATAAATATGTATTACAATTTCTTTTCTCAATTGAGCTCACCTTGCAAATGCACAACCTATCTGTATGCTCCCCAAAGGCCTCCGACCTATACTTAGTCAATTTTTCCCTTGCCTTGAGCCCCTACTTCCTTGATTTATTCATGGAGGAATTAGCCCCTATTAAATAGGAATTTCCCCCTATTTCTTGCATAATTCCTCTGGGTTGATCACATAACCAATACAATGAACTATACACTCAATCTATTATATAATTAATTGTACACTACCTTGGAAACTTCACTACAACTAGGAAATTAAAATTCTTTGCATGCATGAGCTAATTTAGGCTTACTGATTAGTTATCTAGATGATCACTAAGTGTTGTTGAAGTTTCACTTCAACAAATTGACCTTCCACTAGTTCCTCCAACAATTATAGTTAGTTTAACTGACCATAGCTAAATTTAACTAAATTAAATTGATAAAACTGAAATTAACTCAACCTAGGCTTCTAAAATTTAGGAACACACTGCACACAATTGAACTCCATGCCCCTAACTCAAATTAACTGAGATGAGCTCCTATTTTTTAGGAATTAGCTCAAGTAAAATCAACTTCAAATCATTAAATCAAATTGAGTGTTCTTAACTGAGTGACAAGAGCCATGTTACCTCAATTAACTCCTCCAAGTTGTCCATTGATGTGAAATTTCGAATTTCCTCAATTTTAATTAAGGAAAAATAAAAATTGTGTCTTTCTTGTTGCATTTTCAATAGACTTCACCTTCTTGCATGTGTTGCTAAAAGGGTCATCTAACCCCCTCCACACCAACAATATTTTTGTTGTTAATACTAGGATTTGCGGCTAAAGGGGATGTGTGTACCTATTAAGAAGGAGATACATGAGTGAGTAGAGGAAAAAGAACACAAGTTCGCTACAGAGCATGCCAAAAATTAGTAGATTAGTCCTGAAAATGGATGTAAAAGTATGTTTTTACAAATTTTCTTGAAATATTCTTTGTTGAGTTTCATATGGCTTTGGATACATGATTACAAATATTGTATGAAGAAAATGAGACTCAACATCCTATTGTATTTTTCGATTGGACTCCATAATTGATCTAGAGGGTGAACTTTGTAAATAACAAGGTTTCTCACACAATTTATTTTTGGTTGAATACTGTGTTAGAGGGCTATATTGGTGAACTTGTTGTGGAGGATTCTTAGTCATACAACACAACTAAAAGTAAATTATTTAATGTAATGTGAGGAATATATCTAATATCATTTCCTACATGGATAAAAAAAAATTGTGGGATAAAGGGGTTATGTCATTGGAGTCTTACAACATGAGTAGCTAAATTTATTTACCCATAATGGGGAGATTAGGGTTTGACCAAAGGATGGCCTAAGGAAACAAATATGCATGGGATATAGTAGGGAGAAAGTAAATACTATATGAATTAATGATAGGGAACAAATGGATATTAAAAAACAGGAAGAAGGTGCAAACAATGCATACCACCTGCATGATGGGACACCACGCAAAAAGGTAACAAAATATCACATAGTTGAAGTAACAATGGGATGAGGAATAAGGAATAAAATCATTATACCGTCTTAGAATATGAATATCCAACATATCTTATTCATCATGATTAGGCTGTAACCTATGTCAAACCCATGACACCATGCACATATCCAATTTAAGAGCTAAGACCATTTGATAGATTTTTGTATACATTATTGTTTTTTGTTTTTCAAGTGGTCTAATTTCATCATATATTAAATTAGGCTTGACCTCTGGGTTGATAAACCCAAACCTAGGGGTATATAAGCTATCAAAGTAAACCAGGGATCACACATGGCCTCGGTCACACCAACAGTTCACATGACTATATTTTTTCCCATAGAGTTTCGAATCAGTGGCCTTCACATGGAGAAGTCACTTAACTATACACCCCATCATTGTCTATTGTATGCCCCATGGGCTTGTTGTATACATTATTAATCAATGAATAGAGTAAGGATATTGGTAAGGATAATCAAAGTAGTAAAAGTAGTCAAGTTAAAGTGGAAGAACACAAAGTATCAAAGATTCATTCAGGATGAGTATCACTAGGTAGAACTACGCAATACACAATGTGGGTGTTGATCCAACCTTGAGAATGGTTTTTTTCCATGGTATCAGGAAAAATGATCCTAGATAACATCTATTCATTTGCTTGGGTATATGGACAATTAATAAAGTTCAATATGAGCCAAAAAAGGTTTCATAATTGGAAACCACTTTCAAGGATAGCACACTTACCTGGTATAAGAAATATAAGGCTATTGCACTAGTAGGGAAAGCTAGATCATTAACAAATATCAAGGAAGAGTTGTTGAAAGAGTTTCATAAAATAAAATTAGAATATTAGTGTATTATATAGATCAAAGATAAGGAAGAATGATAATTAGTCGGTATGGGACTTTGATCAAATATTTAAGTTGTTGATGGACCAATTAAAATTTTAGATTCTAGATTCACATAACAAGGAATGGTTCAATTGGGTTTTTTTCCTCCCATCTTCATCCCATTATCTATACAAAATATTGTGTCATAGTTTTAAACATTAGATATTTTGATGAAATTAGAAGCATCTCCCATAAGAAGAAAAACCAATCCAAGAATTCCTTAGGTTCAATCATAGGTAGCAACATTGAAAATATCAGTGACAATATTTAGCCAAAGGAAAGTAAAAATGTGAGTTGGTATGATGCACTATATGTAGAAAAGAAGGCCACCAAATAAATGAGTGTCTAACTGTGACAAAGTATATGGGTACAATGGATTCCAACCCTTTGGCACAAGGTAGGGTCTTCTGGTACGAGATTTGTAGAGTATGGGGTCACTTACCAACAACTTGTTCTATGACATCGAAATATCAGAGCTCGGTCAAGACTTTATTTGGTGACTTTTGTAAATTGGTGGGACATGATATCCATACATGTTACACAATGGAGCTCATGAGGGAGTGCACTTTTGATGCATACAGGATACAAGAGATTGAGGGGACTGAAGTAGGTGTGAAAACTTATAACTAACCAGGAGCCTACACCAATCCAGATAGAGGCTATGGAATTCAAGGAAGAGGACCAATATTCCAAGGTAGAGGACATGAAAAATTCATAAGAGCTAGGGGTCATTGATTTTATATAATTGCGCGTAGCGAGGACATATTATGCAGGATTTCTGAAATCCTTGCACAACTTGTACATATTGTAAATAGTTAGATCATGCTATTAATGATTTTCCTTAGATAATTATGAAGTGGTAGGAGAAGTGGTGTTAGAACATCCAAATAGTAGATGCTAAAGTTCATAGAGACCATACAAAAGTAGGATAATTTATGTGAGGAGTAATAAGGATAAGAGAAGACATGGTTAAAAAAGGGAGTCAACCTCATCAATGGGTAAGAAAAGTTGTAGAGAAAACCCAAGTGTTTGATATAGTAAAAGGAAATGATGCATTAAAGTAATCCAGAAGAGAGTGGCTTGTGATAGAAATGGGTCCCATCGAGCTCTACCATGCATTAGGGACCACTTGTATATGACATGCCACTGGTATCTGAGAAATATACATCTAGGGAAGTTGCTTAGGAGGTAAGCCTTATTAATAATTTCTTAAAGAGTTTTTTGGAACTAATGAAGGATGAGTTGGATTTATAAAAACTACACAAAATTATTAATCAGTGCATAAAATAATGAAAATTATCCATTGAAGAAACCCCCTAATGAATAGTTAAGCACATTATGCACAAAAGGACAAGCTGATAATTCAAATTTAGCACAGAGAAAGAGGATTATTACATGAGAAATATTATTCTAAATCTAAGATTATATGTAAATATCCTTACTTAGAAAACATGGAATATGATGGGGAGGTTGAAATTAACTTGGTCACCCATTTTCTGTATTCAAGATCATTCTCATTGGTAGAGTACATGTATAGAAGTCAAAATTAATGGAATAAAAAACACTATTAATTTCGAAGTAATAGAGATTTTATATGATGCCAACCTATATCCTACTTCACTAGGAATTTTTGGGATTTTGAAAAATAGGTCATAATTAACCTAGATAAAATATAGATGATTTTCAAATTAGGAGAATTATGGGTTACTATGTCGTTAGACCCAGGAGAAAGAGACAGCTATGTGGGACCTATACGGGATTAGTTCAATGCATATGACCTTGAAAACCTTTAAAATGTGGCCTCATGAAGGGAATATTATGTAAATCCAACTACTGATGTTATGTTTAGTTGGTATAGCATTATTTTCCATTAGATTTGTGGGAAGCATTCGAGAACTAGTAGCAAAGATTATTTGGAATTTCTACTAGAAGGTGTGCACATATTACTTGCATCGTTCAATGGGTTGGAATAGAGCTACACAATCCCACAAAATTTGATGGAGTGACATATGTATATTCTTTTGTAAATTATTTTGAGTCATATGTGCCTAAATAGTTGAGACTACAAGCCTTACACATATCATTTACGCATTGGTGGGACACACACAAGAACAAGATCGAAAATTAGCATAAATATAAAAAAAATTGTATAAATTAGATTTAGGTTGGATGTAGGAGAAACTTGATCAAGGTCGATTGGGTTGAGTTTCCCAACTACTCACTTGGTCATTACTGTCAAACTATAATGAGGAGATTGTGAAAATATGATGTTGTTTAGGAATATGGTGATTTGTTTCAATGTGAAGCTAGTGGGAGCAAACTCTAAGCTAGGTGAGAGACACATGTACACTACAAAGTACATGAATTTCAGTGTAATGATGGAGTTAATAAATTTGTATCTACATAAGAAATACAAATTTGAGTAATAAACACAATAATAACTAAATTTAACCAAAAACACTTTAAAATAAATAAATTTGTAAAAGCTATAAAATAAAAAATTAAAGTATAAGAATAAATTCCTTTAAAATTATCCTAAATATAATAATATAGCATGTTTAAATCATACCAACTTAGATCCATGTTAATTACAGATCTATCAAGCATCGAGAGGGATCAAATCTCTCAAGGTGTGGACCTCATTTTAGTGCAAAACTTAAGGAAAGGTTTGCACCTTGAGAGATTTGATCCCTACTGGCACATGATAGATCCAAAGTTAATATGGATCTAGTCTAGTTTAATTATTATTAATATTTTTATACTACAAGAATCGAAAACTAGGTGAGTCTCATACTTTTGTGACATGGAGTCGATTCCTGCTGAGACCACTATACGTCTGGGGCCTACAATTTGTCCTCCTCTTCATAGATCGTGTTATGTACAGGGTGTTAAACCTTGCATCTCTTAGTTACATGATTTCATATCACTTCGATCACCAATTGAGCTACCTCGGGTACTAGCCTAGTTTAATTATTATTTATTAATATTATTATTTTATTGTATTATTTTAGTTTTATTTTAGTTTTAGTTTTATTTTTATGTAATTTAAATTAGTATAGAAGTTTAGAAAACAAAATATAACATAACAAGACATCACAACATCTCTTCCATACTAGGTTGGAGGCATATTATTGGAAAAAACACATTCTAAGAGCACAATCTAACTTATAGAAAAACTGGCTTTTTTCACTCGAGTCTAGCAATACATTTTCAAGAAAGATTGTGATTTTTTATTTTTAAAATACAATTTTGAATGAATAATGGATTTAAAACCTTGAAAAACCATTGGGAAGCTCAAATTCTACAGATTATACATCTTAAAATCAAGTTTTTAAAAATCTCTAACCGATTTTGATTAAAATTAACTGGAAAAAATGCCATGAAAAAATCCATTTTGTCTATTAATTAGAATACACATATTAGGAGTAGGATTATCATTTTTCTGGTATTAAAATATTAAAAAAATTATTAATTTAATTACCTATTGGTGAAACAAACATAAATGTGAGAAGATACTTTTAATCTCCTAAGATATTCTATATTTTAGTAATCCACTTACACCACGTTAAAATTAAAACAATTATCAACCTAACTACATGTTCTTTCATTTCGAAAACATGTAATGAAACTGATCACCTTTCCACTTTTGAAGAGTGTGAACTAAATTTCTTATTCAAAGTCAAGATTCAATGAAATGGGAAATATGTGTGTATAATATTTACACTCGGAAAATTGAAGACAAAATTGAGGAAGGGTTACAACTCATTGGTGATACAATTTCCCATTGGAGAGATTGCGCCACACAACACTCACGTGTAATCATGATGTTAGATACATATTACATATATAGGATTTGATTTTTGTTGAATAAATTCCAATAATATAATAACTAACAACTAATTTAGGCAAACAACTCAAACAACATAACCAACGCTATAATTAGGGGAATATTATATATTTCTCCATTATTCTAAGACACCCTCTTAATGGAGAAATGCGTTTTCTACCTTACCCAACTAATTCCTATATACTTCAAATTTTATCTTTCCAAGAGCCTTTGTAAATATGTCAACCACATTTTCACTGGTATTCCGATAAACTAAATCAATTTCTTTGGACTGCATCTTTTCCCTAACAAAATGATAATGTGTCTCAATATTTCTTTTTCTTGCATACACACAATTGCTGGCTAGTTTGATAGTTCTTTGATTATCACACTTGATAAGCATTGGTGCTTTATATACTTATCCTACATCTTCAAGAACTCGCCTCAACCAAACAACCTCACAGATAGCACTGGAAAAATCTTTTTCTTCAGCTTTAGTTGATGAAAAAGAAACAATTGGATGTTTCTTACTACTCCATGTCACAACATCGAATCCAAGGCTAAATGAATATATTGAAGTTGATTTTAGGTCATCAGGATTTCCATCTAAATTTGAATCAAAATAGCATGCCAACTCAACATTAATATCATCCTTATATTAAATACCAAATTTAGCAGTTCCTTTTAGATACCAAAGAACTTGCTTTGTTGTTTTATGATGCCTTTCAAGAGGTTTGGCCATGAATTGACTTAGGACACTAAATCAATATCCTATGTTTGGCCCAATTCAAGAGAGATAATTTAGACTTCCCACTAACTCATGATAAAATGTATCATCCACCTCTCTTGTACCATAACTACTCTAGAGTTTGGAATTTTATTCTAATGGTATTGATACTGTCATAAATTGGTACATTTTGAATATTTTAGGGAACTCCTTCATATACTTACTCTGTGTAACCAATGTATGCCCACTTTCATTCCATATCTCAAGACCAAAGCAATAATTCAAGTCACCAAGGTCTTTGATTTGAAACTCCTATGATAGTTTACATTTAACTTCATCATTTAACTTAGAATCATTTCATGTTATAATAAGATCAACAACATATAGGGAAATCTAATAACATTCCCCTTTTGATCTAACTTGTTATACATATTAGGGACACTTTTTATTTTCATAAATCCTTTATGAACAGAGAAAGAATCAATCTTTACATAACATGATCTTGGTGGTCGTTTCAATCAATATAATGCTTTATTTACCTTGAAAACAAGGTACTCTTGGCCCTTTTTAGCAAAATATTCAAGCTAAACAAGGTATAACTCTTCTTTTAGTTCCTCATTAAAGAATCTCAAATTAACATCTAGATTATGTAGTTTCCATTTATGTTTTGTAGCTAGAGAAATCATTAATCTAATTTATTTAAATTAGATACAGGTTCAAAATTTTCTTCATAATAAATTCCCTCTTTATGTGACTAGTATATATATAATTCCATCAAATTTAAATTTAGGTTTGAGCAACCATTTGGATCCTATGGGTACCTTATCTTTAGGAAATTTTGTTAATTCCCAAGTATCCTTCTTCATTACAGACTCATATTCTTCCTTCATTACATCTCTCCACTCTTTATTCCCATTAGATTCTTTGACATTCGAAGGTTCTATAACATTCATAACATTAGGAATTAAGGCATAATATTTAAATATTACTCGTGGTTGTGTTTGGTGAGATGATCTTCTTTGTACTTCGCTACTTTCATCTCTTCTCCTACTTCATCGTGAATAATCTCTTCCTCTTGGTGTATTTTGGCTGCTAGAGGTGGTCATGTCAATGTATTATCCCTCTTCTTTATGTTCCTACTTATCATCTGCTTCCTTATTGACATCATCATACTCATAATGAATATTGCATGTATCACACTTATCATCCTTATGCTCTTCATTTGCAAGCTCATGAAATAATACATATTTTCTTGCAAATATTTTATGCGTGCAGGGATCAAAAAACATGTAAGCTATATGATCAGAACAATAACCTATAAAGATACACTAAATAGATTTTACATAAATTTTCCTTCGATCTTCTTTCAGAACATGAGAGAATGCTTTTATACCAAAGATTCTTAGATGGATTATTGTTGGTTAATAACCATAAAGTGCTTGAAAAGGAGTATTATGATATACATTTTTAGTTGGAGTTCTATTTTTCAAGTAAACAATAGTGTTGACAACTTCACACCAAAAATAATTGGTAATATTTTTACCTTTTAACATGCTCTGTGCACATTCTACTAGGGTTCTATTCTTCCTTTCAGATGCTCCATTTTGTTGTGGAGCATATGATATTATGTATTTTTGTAAAATTCCATGGGATTTGAAATACTTGATGAATTCATTTAAAATATATTCTCCCCCTTTATCTGATTGAAGGATCATGATGTATTTTCTTGTTTGTTTTTCAACCAGAATTTTGAACTCCTTAAAAGATTCCAATACATCACTCTTATTTCTCATGAAATATGCCCGTGTATATTTCATACAATATTAAGAAATAATATGGTTCAACTAATGATCTAGTTTGTGTAGGACCAAATACATATTTATGGAAAAGTTCTAGAACATTCATTTTCATTTTCAATATATATGAGTAGGGACCTCTTCTTGTTATGAACAAAGTTCATATATGCAGCAAATTACTCACAAGACATGAAATATATAAATAACCATGATAGGATAAATATATTTATATAAGATTGTACAAAAGATAAGAGATGATGATATGATGAGAATGTTACAAATGAGGGCCCACTTATATACCTAGGCAAGTTCCCCTTAATGAATGTTCATGCCCTTAAAGATATGCATCTTCTATAATAATTATGATTAATCATTATTATGATTTATTTATATTTACATTATTTGTATATATTATATTCATAAAATTGTCTTCCTCATAGAAAGCTTTGTCCTCAAATATTATTTCTAACAAGGCAGGTCATTTTTTTCTCAATCACATCTTTCATAATTATTTGAGTTGTTGACCTAGGGGATTAGTAAAATTATCAAAAATTCAAAATGTTCAAAATTACTTGAAAATGGTTCCAAAATGAATATCTCACCGCCCTGAATCCAACACAACTCATTTCACTCAAAATCGATATTTTATTCTCGTGATATCACGTTCTGACCATTTTCTCAAACAACTAAAAAATTTGTAATTAGGTTATAGGTATGCCTAGTCCACAGTCCGTATGCTAACTAGGCATGTGACTAGGGAGCTTGAATATGTATTTTTGGGCCATTAATATTATGCTAAGTGTCTACATTTGGTTGGTTGAAATTTCGTGGTTTTTAATTGGTTGGTTGAGATTTGACTTAGGTCAATGGGGAAGACCATGTGGGCCAATGGATGACTGCCACGTGGCCTCATGTAGGTGTGTTAAAAATTTTCTATGGGTCGAACTAACCTCCATGTGAATCGAATGGGAGGCCTTTACGGTGGTAGCACAATGCTCCACCACTACGCAACCGGTGTTCTTTGTAAACCATAGTTTGTGGGTTCTATTTAAAGTTTAGTGAAATTCATATTCGAGGTCAAGGCGAGGGTTAACCCCTGACCCCTGGTCCACCCCAACCCACGAGACCATAGGTCAGGGATTCTAGGGGCATTGGGTTAATCATGGCCCCAACACCATGTATCAACAAACATAACCGCAGTCTGATGGCAATCCATTAACGCGATGGTTACAAGACTTGCCACATTAAATGCAACCAGTAACAGAGTTTGGTTTAAAGTTATAGCATGGTTTTTAAACCTTACTGTCATTCATACCACGGTTCAATCTGAACTTGAGGTAGGGCTATTTTGGCACGCAATTAGAAAACCAAACCATAGTTTTGCTACTGAACCAAAATCACATCCTAGGTCAGTAGTTGGCAGTTTTTTTGAATGATCCGAAATCAATGGAACCGATTGCACCACGTGGCCCATTTTGATCATCTCATGGGGTCATCAGGCATTTAAAGTGTTCGATTATTTTCACCTGAACCAGTACAAATCTTGCCGATGTGGGGAAAATTGTTTGCTCCACATGGCCGAAAGGTGTGGAAATTGTGGGATGGATTGCAAATGGGTGCGAGTTGTAGCATAGTTAGAAAAGAAATTGTTCTAGAGCATAAATAAATCAATTTTTTTATCTTTTTTAGTGCAGAAAGAGCCCAGATAGGGGTTTTTGATTGTTTTAGAGCCATTAAAGAAATTATTTTTGCATTATGATCACTGCAAGTCCATGTAAACACATACTTTTGAGCATAATGAAAGAGGCCCAACGTTAGATGCTAGACTAGGAGATGTAGCCTAGGAGAGGTGAACTCCTTCATCATTTTGCTGTCTTTTGTTTCTATTATGGTATTATTGTCTCTGTTATTTGCTGGAAAATTGAGTTTAAAAATTAATTTATGTGTTATGGAAACTTTTCTAATTGCACAAAAAACATAAATTTTCACTTGCAATTTTCATAAAAAAACCTTCAATTTTTCATATACAAATCGGTTTTGTATCAAAGCTTAAGTTATTTGGTTGTATTGATGGTTTAATTATGATGTAAGTATTTCTAATTTTTACAAGGTTTAAGTTCAAAAGAGGAGAAGGAAAGCTTTTGGGAGTAAGTCCTCCAGTTAGTTCAAGGAGAGCACATTTGCCACAATCTCCACCAGCAATTTCAGCTCACGTTTCACCAAGGGCCTCATCAGTCATGGCACATGAAGGAGAGCCTAAGAATATGACTGAGGATGAGAAGGCTTTAAGAAATTTATTCCTTGACATGAATGAGATGGTGAAAATTCTTTATGAGGAGAGGAATTCAAGGTTGCAAGGCGACAGCTCAAATCCTCCAAAGGGAGATTTAGAAATGGAGACAAGCCTCCAAAATGGAATGAAGGGAATGGTGATAAACCACATCTAACTCCACCTTTCTCCTCGCCCTCATATTCACCATCATCATCTTCTACATCAACCCCTTCATAAACACCTCCACAATCTCCAAAGGGACATGGTAAAAATCCATTTTAAAACTTGACATAAATTTTGAATTGCCTATGTATGATGGAGAGGTAAATTTTGAGAAATTAGATAATTGAGTTTTTCAACTTGAATTGTATTAAAGGATACAAAGGATAAAATATGATGAGACCAAGATTCATCTTGCTTCAATAAGGTTGGCAAGTGCAACACTCATTTGGTGGGAGGTCAAAACTCAAGAGGACATGAAGAAACATATTAATATTTTATCCTTTTGGGTTGATTATGTTGGTCCATTAAGAAGATAGTTGTATCATTTAACATACATGAATAAAGCTATAGTGGATTGGCTAAAATTTAGGAAATTAAAGGGTCAAAGGGTGCAGAGTTATACCAAAGAGTTTATAAGGAAAGCATTGATTTTGGGTGTAGATTTTTCCTCTCAAAGCACTTTACTCAAATACATTGGAGGTTTACATAGCTACTTGAGACACACTATTCTCATGTTTAACCCTACAAACTTAGATGAATTTTTTGTACAAGAAACACATATAGAAGCAAAAGGGAAGAATGTTTATGAATAAAATAGTGAGAACTCATTTGAGTCAGGAGACAAAGGCAAAGGGAAGTTCAAAGGAAAAGGGAAGAAAAATGTGTCCATCAAGAAGGAGAGAGAAAAACTCACTAGTAAAAATTGTTCCAAAGAAAGCCATGATGAAGACCATTGTTGGAAATTTCATCATGAGATGAGACCCAAAACGTTTAACAACAAGGAGAAATAAAAGGTTGTTGCAACTGTACAAAACGATTTAAGTTCTGATTCCAGAGATGAAACACAGATCACAAAAATGGGATTGAAAGGTATGGACACTATTGCAAGTACTAGTTCTTCAAATAGCCTCAATGAAACTCAATATGAAAAAAGAAGAATATAACTTTTCCACATTAGAGTTATTTCAAAACATACCAAGATAGATACTCTATTTGATATTGGATCATAAGAAAACCTCATTTCAGAAGACATTGTTAAGAAATTGAATTTGGAAACCATTCCTCATCCAAACCCTTATCCTTTAGGTTGGGTGTGTGACAATTCAAAATTGCAAGTGACAAGAAAATGCATACTTAGATTTGCCATCACTACAAACTTCATTGATGAGGTAGAACTTGATGTAGTACCACTTGACATATGTGGTATTGTTTTGGGAAGACCATATCTTTATGATAGGAAAGATATATCTCATCACCATGAAAAAAAATATCATTTGTTTAAAAATGGGATTGAGTACATTGTTAGAGCACATAGAAATAAATTGAGTTTATCTCTTGTGAATGTTGGACAAATGAAGAGGCTTGTTAATTCTAGTTATAATTTTTCATAGTTAATGTTCAAACGCAATTATGTTGAGGAATATAAAGCCTTTCAAGAATATGAATCATGTTTTAACTACGATTTGATTGAGGTTCCTAATCCATGTTATAATATGTTTCATGAGTCTAACATGTTGCCTCCTAAAAGAGGTAAACGACATGAACTGCAATGGAAGCAGGATGCATCATTGTTGAACATTGGTATGAACAAGATATCAGTGTTAAAGAATGTAGGGATAAAAAATAAGACGCAAAATATATTTTACAGAGAGGAAATTGGTTCTAAGAAACATTCTTGTGGGTCTCATAATGTTTTGGCCTTGAAGAGTCATGGTGCATAGAGATGGTGATCACATTTGGTAAAGAGTCAAGCCAAGTGCAAGGCTAGACATGCTAAGCATCGTTGTGACTATAGTTTTCAAGGTGAAGTGAATTTGAAATGGAATAAGTATCCTTTCATTAAATATCAAGGAGGGAATGTTAAAATTCCTTCAAGGTGAATTTTATTTTATAAATATATTGAAAAATTGCAGCAAGATATCATCTTTGACAAAAAAACAAGGACTTCAAAATAAGGGCAATTGAAGTACCTTCATGAGAGGCTCAAAGTGACAAAAAAAATAAAATACAAGTGGGTTGATATTGGAAGGGTGAGGGAATTGTACCCTCATCTGTTTTTTAACTGAAAATGAGCTTTTGGAGGTCCAAAATCTTCCAGTGGGGAGGAATGATCTGGGGGATTAGTAAAATGATCAAAATTCAAATTTTTCAAAGATTAACTGGCCCAATTAATAAAGCAATCCTCTCAAAACCATGCAGATCAACAAAACTTATTTCACTCAAAACCCGATGTTGTATATAAAATGTACGTGCAGTCATTTCTCAAGCCAGTAAAACATTTATAATTAGGTTGCACGTATGCCCGTCGGCGATCTGTCTATTTGGTAGGCATGTGACTAAAGTGGATGTGTATTTTGGGCAGAATATTTCTCCAAGTTTCTTCCATTTGGTTGGTTGAAATTTCGTGGTTTTTAATTGGTTGGTTGAGATTTGACTTAGGTCAATGGGGAAGACCATGTGGGCCAATGGATGACTGCCACGTGGCCTCATGTAGGTGTGTTAAAAATTTTCTATGGGTCGAACTAACCTCCCCAGCCCTCGTCACTTTGGATTGCGGTGGCATCCAAAGTGCTACACCACTACACCACCAATGTTCCTCAGTAAGCCATAGTTTGTGGTTTCTATTTAAAGTTTAGTGAAATTGATATTGGGGTCGAGTTAGGGATTACCACGGCCTTGAATTTCACCCCAACCTGATATCACAAGTTAGGGAAGCGAGGGCATAAATCTATTTTTATTTTTGTTGGGCGTGTATGTCATTATTATTATCACTTGTGAGCGCTTATTCCACCCATTTCTACCATTCTTCATCACGTCATTTATTATAATTTATTATTTAAATCCATTTTATAATGATTTATGCTCTTACGAATGAATGTTATTTATTCTCCTTTATTTCTAATAAATTGATGATTATGAATTATTTTATCAATGATAGTTTTAATAAGTTGGTTATAACATTATTCACCATTTTTAGCCTCCAAGGTAATTTCCAGATTGAAGATTTGATCATTAAAAGTGCCAACTCAGAAATGCGCTAGAATAATGAGTGACAGTTTTGCGGTTGAGATTCTGAGCAAATGAAGACGAATCTGGAAAATCCGAAACATGGGTTTTGTTCAGAACGGACCGAATTAACTTTATTAAAGAAAGGTTTGCCCAAATTCGGCTTGTACTGAGAGAAACGCAGGGTTCTTTGAGCACAATTTTCTCAGATTTGTTGTTGCGGCCGTCCTCCAAATCTCAGCTGCAAAGCCAAATTCGCCTTCTTCTTGTTGATCAATTGGTTGGAAACAATCTAATTTTGTAATAGAAATCATGATGTACTTATCTTTATTGTAACTTCTCTCTGATCTCTCTTTATTTAAATCAGAACAGAGATCAGAGAGGAGGAGGATTGGAGATACGTTTTTTATGTAATTTTCTGTTAAACATCAGTTCTGATTATTGAGTCTCGTGAGAACTGGTTCATTGTACTTCTGTCCGATGCATTAATATAAGCTTGGTGGTTCTCTCATTTAAAAATCTGGATTAACTTAAAGCGGTGTCATGGAGATAAAGGGCAAAACCTGGGAGGACCCATACGTATCACTCGATTTGATTTACTGCGTGGTTTGCTTATGCAGTTGTTATTTGAGCTTTTGTCTTTGAACATTTCATGTATCATAGATCATTGGGAGTTGTGTTCTTTGCGATTGTTGGATCTATAAACAATGATGTTCTACTGAAAGCATGATCGTGCCCTCTTTCAAGATTGATAATTGGACCAGTTACTATTAAAAACGATGGCGTAGTGGGAATTGGCATTGCTGTCTAGTCCCCAGATTGATGATCTGTTCCTTGATTACTTTTGGTCACATCAGTTTCCAAAGGGATGGGCTATTGTTGTCGAACCCTTGACTGATACATTGCTTATTTTTCCGAATGAATGATTTAGGCTTCAAGGTATTTTGTTGTTGATTTTTGAATGAATGAATGATTGTCTTGTTCCGGTTTGATTTCAATTGCATCAATATCCAGAGGAATGAGTTATTGCTACTATATCCTCGATTGATTGTTGTTTGAGTGAACGATTTAGTTTAGAACATTTCAGTTTCTTGTTGTTCCAATTAGATTTTGTTTCCAGCTTTCATTTACTTTTGCATTTTAAGCACCATACTGCAAAACATTACTCTTGAGTAAATAGCCGCCTCAGACTGAGTACACTCTTGAAATAAAAAGTCGTCCCTGGGTTGATAATTAATGTGAAGGTAATTAGGAGTTAAGAAGACACCTTTTTATCGCTCCACATTTTGGCGCCGTTGCCGGGGAGAGTGTAGCCATTTCTAAAGAGTAGTGTGAATTTGATGAGTGCTTGCTAGGGAAGAGTTGGATCTTAAAAACGGAAGGTAAGAACCTACGTGCGGAGCATGTAAAAGCCCTGCTCCACTGTCCACTTTCCTAACAGATTTGTTGTTGCTTTGTTGGGTAGAAATAGATGTTTGAATTTTTGTGTGAATGACTAGGGAAAAAATAGAAATTTTGAAAAATGAATCACTTGATTTCATTCAAGTGGTGATGTAAGCACCACCCATTTCACTAACTAATTGACAGGAACATTGGAAGAAGGAGCTTTGAAGGAACACATGAAGGACATCTTCTATTATGGTAAGAAACTGTCCAACATTTTTACTTTTGAATTTCCTGCTCAACTAATTCCACACCCTCACCGCAATAAACCAGTACAACATACTTACAGTGTTGAACTGCCAAATTTACCCACCCATCCCACCCATCCCACCCATTCTATCTCACATGTGCCATTAGAGAAAACTTACAATGAGATTCAGAATGTTTCAAATTCAAAAATTGTAGAAGTTATGGAAGAAAATGAGCTTACTTCTAGTTTGCATCAACAAACCATTTTAAAAGCTCAAGAACCTCATGATATGATGAGAAATCAAGAAAATAAAGGATATATTGAAGATTGGTTTCACTCCATCACTTGTTTGCAACATTGCTCCACACTTCAACAATTTTTGACTCCATCTTTTCAAGGGAAGTTGGCTTCTCATACCCTAATTTTTATCAATATGTATTTTTCAAATTTGGGTATGTGCATACTAGAGGCCTTATTTCTAAAATGGTTCCACTGGAAATACTCTTATACATAAACATATTCGATTCTCAAAGAAGAGTAGGATAGTGGAGAAAATAAAATAAAATAAAATAAGGACATAAATAAATGCATTTTGTTTTTTTTGTAAAAATAGTTGTTTTTTTGTTGCAACACGCTATCGAAATCAACATCGGTGATAAATATTTCAATTTATTTGTGTATGTAGATGAATTATATTGAAAATAACAATTCTATAAACACTTATATTCATTTTTTATCACCAATTTGAAAAAATGCTTGAATATCATTTTTTTGGCTTGCGGGCTTGATGAACTTTCTGGAAAAACAGTCGGGACAGTCATGTTTTGAGGGACCCAAAATGAATATTTTTAAAACCTGTTTCTACCCTAGGTAGCCCTTGATGTCTACTTTCTAACCCAATTTGAATCAGTCAATTTGGATTTGAAACGAAAACGTTAGAACCAAAACATTGACCGGATATCTAGTGGACAGCTCAGGAACAGAGTTGGGACAGTCAGTTTTTGGAGGCCTAAATGAATGAATTTTTAAAACCTGTTTCTATGGTAGATTCCCCTATGAATCTAGTTTACAATTCAATTGGAATCAATCATTTTCGATATCGTATGGGGAATTTATGATCAAAATACTGACTGTCTATCGTAAATCAGCACCCTTAAAACTATGTATTTCCAGCTGTTCCTTACAGTATTTGACCTATCAATTCTTCTTGTCTTCAAAACCTGTTTCTATTGGAAATAAATAAATGAGTATATTTTCATTTCCAATTTGAATTATTTGAATCCGACATCAAACGAAAAACCTATGCTTAAAACATTCATTGTTGATCTGAGCTGGGTAATTGAAAATGACTATGTTATGCAGGTTGTTCTAACTAAAATTTACATATCATATCATTGAATTTCTAAAACCTGTTGCTAATGGAGATAAAAATTTGAATTAACTCTCATTTAGCTTTGGAATCACTCAATTTCTATGAAAAACAAAGAAGTTGTGATTAAAACACTGCTGGATAGTATGGTCGACCACTGCTCTCCCGCAGGTGACAAATAAATTTTACTTTGTTATTCTCTCAATGGATTTGTTATACAAAGTAACTACTTGTTGTTTTTTGCATAATTATTGGATTAGGGGAGCCCGTGGACCTCTCTTTCTCCATGATTTAATGTTTTATTGCAGGTAGACACTCGCTTTTTTTGCAGGTCCTGGGAAAATAAAGAAGGTCAATTTATGGGCGAGTGATTCTTGAAAAAAAAATTTAACGAAACAAAGGAATTTTATCCAAGTCATTACTCAATGGATTCATAATAGAAGAAATGAAGAATTGATTTCAATTTAAAGATTCATGTCTTGTCACTGCTGCCAAAACATTTTTCAAAAAGATCATTTTTTTTACATAATATCATAGCTGTTGTAACTTAATTTACATATTGTTTTTTTTTTAATGTTGTTTCTTTTCTAATTTCTCTTATATTTTGTGTTTCAGGTGTTCCTTCATTCAAAGTGTAACTCATCCTCAGCATCAATGCCGTGAACAGCTAATTTGTTTTTTTGCATGTTTGCATTTTATGATTGTCCATTTTGCTGTTCCTTTCTGAATGGAACAACACTTCTGCACTTTCACATTTTGTTGTTCCTTTCTGAATGGAACAACACTTCTGCACTTTCACGTTTTGCTGTTTCTTTTCGAATGGAACAGCACTTCTGCACTTTTTGTTTTTGTTGTTCCTTTTCCAAAGGAACGACACTTTTGATTTTTGTTGTTCCTTTTCCAAAGGAACGGCACTTGCGGTTTTGATATTCCTTTTCTAAAGGAACGACACTTTTAGTTTTTGCTGTTCCTTTCTTCAAAGGAACGGCATTTGCATTTTCACACTTTTTTGTGTGTATTTTTGTTTTTTTTGTGTGCATTTTTACTTTTTTGTGTGCATTTCCTTTGTTGTTTCCTACAAGGAACAGCACTCTTTTTGAGTGTTTTTGTTGTTCCTTCAAAAGAGCAACACTTTGAGAGTATTTTCGAGAGCAACCCTTCCTTCCTCTTGTGGAATTATTTTTAGTTCATCTCAACCACATTTTACTGATTCCCCTTCATGGCATGAAGTACACTATTTTTATGAGGACAAGAATTATGGATTCTATTGAAGCGAGCTAATATCATTCACGTTATGATCTTTAATAGGACAGCTCCTTGATGATAGATTATTTTCAAAAGGGACACAATTATTTATATACTACTTTACTGCATTGTTTTTTGTTGAACATGATATTGATTGATCATCTTAATACCATGATGGTTCCACCCTTCTGGATTATAATTTTCTCTGTCTGTAATAAATGAGATTATGGGTATATTTTTCTATTGACATGTTCAACTTCTTCCACCATCCCTGCTCTTAAGGAGTACTGAGCCTCCCTCTTTTTATCATAAAAATGTGTAATAATAACAAAATTTTGTTCGCAGATGGAGGATAGGGGGTATCATTACGAGCCAGCCTACCATGTTCATAAGGCTGTAACAAAGTGACATTCCCATTATGGCCACCACACCGGGGTTATGATCCATTGGATAGCCCAATTATCCTTGGAAGAGGAGGTCTCATCATGAGCCGGCCTGATCACTTTTGCTACGTCCCAGTGAATGGCAGTGTGGTTATCTAGTTACCATGCCAGCACATTGATCTTTTTTGTAGAACAACAATGTAACTCTCTAGTTATAAATTGAGGATTCTGGCTCATATGGGTTAAAAAGCAACCCTGCCGAGGCTATGGACGCCTGCTGGCAGCAGCGGCTCTGATTATGGTATTGAAGTTATATCTTATCGTCAATTATTACTATAATACCCTTTTCTTATTTTATTTTTTTATCAGAGAAGTTATTTCCTTAATTTTTTTTCCCTGTTTTGAACCTTTATGCATGAGAAATTGTTTTCAGATCAATCACATCATTTTCAGCTAGAATGTTGTCAGTTAAGCATCTTTTTAGCATTTTGTTGTCCTTTTTCGTTTTGCATAAACTATCATCAATCCAAAGCGTCCTATCTCTTATTCATAACTATCTTTACACACTCTGCTCTCATTATAATCATAACTCTCGTTGTCCTATCATTGATATGTGTACTATGTTTCATTTACTACTGTATTGTTCATTCCCTTGCCTTGTCGTCAGCACAACACCTCTCATATGATTTATGGTCATGGAATTCATTTTTCAATTGGAGGGAGGAATGTCTGCATTATGGGATTGCATGTGATATGATTACTGCACTCTGCCATAACTTGTTGATTTGATAAGTTTTTCTGATTGAAATTTTTGCATGCATCTGAATCTATTGCTCTTTAAAACTAACACTATGGATTCAAGAACATTGTATGCAAACTAGTGATTTGTTTATAGGAGAACAACAAGTATGGGCAGAATTCTATTCACAGCATGACCACACTATTGCAACTCGCGAACGTGAACAATTCTTCAGACATGATGTGCTTACCTGGATTCCATCTTTTGCATCACTTTCAGCACCAACTCTGCCTACATCAGCTTCAACAACTGCCAGTCCATATATGTCATTCCACATTTTTGGAGGTAAAACTTGAGGTAAAATCGCATAATTTTCTGATTTATTACGAATTTAGGAGAATTTCATAAAAATCCATTTTGAGCATCATTTATCATCCTTCAGTCCACATCTATACCACTCCCTACTTTTCAGCGGCATATCATTTTCGAGTATGGGGAGTGTTCCTTTCATTCATTTCTTTCTTATGACCATGTCATCCATATTCTTTATCATCCATTGTTATTCTTACTCATTCTCAACACCTCCATTATTCCATGTTGTTTTACACCAAGCATAGAATTCAACAGATGGTGGCAACCACCTCTATTTGTTTTCTAGCATTGCATGAGGGCATGCTAATTCTTCAGAGAGGGGGAGGAATTGCTACGCATGATGGATGTTTTCAATTTTCTTTCTCATTTAAGGCATACAATTTCAATGCAGAAATTGATTTCCATAATATTTTTAAAACTATGAACTCAATTCTTGTGATTTTTGGAAAATGCAGACGTATCATTAATACAAACCCAGATAATTTCAAGATAAATTGGTTCATAAAATTTCGGAAATCATGCACTCTCACCTACAACCATTTTGTTTATATCTCATGATCCGTGCATCAAAACGATCTGATTTTTGGATCATAGAGACATTCATATATTATAAACTTACTTGCAACATTTCAACAAAATCTGGTTTGTAGTTTTGAGAAAATGGTTAATGAAGTTTGCTGTTATCTATATCATATTTTGCTGCAACTTCGTACATATAGTTGAATGTCAATGTAAAAATTGTTATGCCTTCATCAAGATTGCTAAAATTGAATATTCATTAATTAAGGAAGCATTCATTTGTTCTCAAATTTTTATTGCTTGGTTAACACATGGGTTTTGTCTTGGGGTTGCATGAAGACATGCAATATATTCAGGTTTTCGTTGCATGAGGACATGAAACATATTGAGTGTGGGGGTATGTTGGCCCGTTAATATGCCATTATTATTATCACTTGTGAACGCTTATTCCACCCATTTCTACCATTCTTCATCACGTCATTTATTATAATTTATTATTTAAATCCATTTTATAATGATTTATGCTTTTATGAATGAATATTATTTATTCTCCTTTATTTCTAATAAATTGATGATTATGCATGATTTTATCAATTAAAGTTTAATAAATTGGTTATAACATTATTCACCATTTTTAGCCTCCAAGATAATTTCCAGATTGAAGATTTGATCATTAAAAGTGCCAACTCAGAAATTCGCTGGAATAAGAAGTGACAGTTTTGCGGCTGAGATTCTGAGCAAATGAAGATGAATCTGGAAAATCCGGAACATGGGTTTTGTCCAGAACGGACCCAATTAACTTTATTTAAGAACGGTTTGCCCAAATTCTGCTTGTACTGAGAGAAACATAGGGTTCTTTGAGCACGATTTTCTCAGATTTGTTGTTGCGGCCGTCCTCCAAATCTCAGTTGCAAAGCCAAATTCGTCTTGTTCTTGTTGAAAGCTGGATGGAAATATATCTTCTTGTTTATCAATTGGTTGGAAACAATCCAATTTTGTAATAGAAATCATGTTGTACTTATCTTTATTGTAACTGCTCTCTGATCTCTCTATATTTAAATCAGAAAAGAGATCAGAGGGAAGGAGGATTTTGGGGGATGATTTCAGATGGAAAAATGATGAAGAATGATGGTGGATTATTCATGATAGGATAGGGATTGTTGCATGATGTAATTCTCAAGCATTTGTTGTTGTAATGATTTCACACTTTAATGATTAATACCTGATTCGGGAGTTGTTGTTCATTCTTTTCATTCTGAAGTAGCCCAGCAGCATCCGGTGGCGGCTAAGGGCCCGGCCTCTAGTGGAGTACGCTGCTGCTACCGTATATTATATTCTTTTGTTTTATGCGTGGTTTACTTATCAGTTTTATTTGGTAATCTGGTATGTTCTATTATTTTACATCACAGCTCTGTCACGTAATCTCATTTTCTGAGACAGAAATATCATATCGATTTTGCAACGCATTGTTGTTTCTTTAAGTGTTGATATAAATGGTTTTTACAGGATACCGTTGCTATTCAATTATGGAATGTCTGTGTTGTAACATTTGACCATTGGTATTATTGAATTCATCTTAGAAATTATATTTCCTTGTGATTGTTGAATTTATGAACGTTGCTACTCCATTCTAAAAGACAGTCGTATTATTTATAACTAAGACTGACAAGTGGATTACCAAGATCAGATTGCTATTGAGGTGTGCCGTGTGTTAAGTTATTATGCATTTGTATTTGACTTTCCATCGTTGTTTCATATTCATTATTAGTTAATGTTGTTCTGTTTCTGCGTGTTGTTCGATTCATCTTTAAAGATAGGGGATTGCTATCCAATTTATGTAGGACATAATTATTGCATTTATTCTTGTAGACTAAAGGGTTGTTTCTTATTAAATTCAGCTGCTATTATAATTTCCTAGTCACTGTTCCATTCCTTATCTGCTGTTCCATTTCCTGTTATTCGCATTATCTTTGCCTTGGTGTGCAGAACGATCTGAAACTGTAGTGGGCATTGGCATTTGTTGTCTAGTCCCCAGATTGATGATCTGTTCCTTGATTACTTTTGGTTACATCAGTTTCCAAAGGGATGGGCTATTGTTGTCGAACCCTTGACTGATACATTGCTTATTTTTTCGAATGAATGATTTAGGCTTCAAGGTATTTTGTTGTTGATTTCTGAATAAATGAATGATTGTCTTGTTCCGGTTTGATTTCAATTGCATCAATATCCAGAGGAATGAGTTATTGCTACTGTATCCTCGATTGATGGTTGTTTGAGTGAATGATTTAGTTTAGAACATTTCAATTTCTTGCTGTTCCAATTAGATTGTGTTTCCAACTTTCATTTACTTTTGCATTTTAAGCACTATACTGCAAAAAATTACTCTTGAGTAAATAGCCGCCTCAGACTGAGTACACTCTTGAAATAAAAATTCGTCCCTGGGTTGATAATTAATGTGAAGGTAATTAGGAGTTAAGAAGACACCTTTTTATCGCTCCACAGGTATTATGATAGATCCAAAGAGGATTGAGGCCATATTTCAATTCTCTCATCCTCGAAACATCAAGGAGTTGCAATCTTTCATTGGAAAGATTAACTTTTTGAGAAGGTTCATCCCCAACATGGCTAAGCTCCTTTAGGATTATCACAAACATGTTAAAGAAGGAGCAAGGGGTAAAATGGACCTTGGAAGCAAAGAATTCCTTTGAACTAGTGAAACAAGCGTTAACCAAAACACCGGTTCTAATAAGTCCTAATTTTTCAGAAGATTTTTATAATTTTTCATTTTCATCAGAACATACCATAGTTGTTGTCCTTTTATACAAAAATCCACAAGAACAAGAACAACCTATTGAATTATTTAGTAAGGCACTGAGGGATTCTCCTTTGAAATATAACATTATCGAGAAACAAGCTTTTGCTTTTGTTAAAGCTTTGAAAGACTTCAAAGTATACATCCTTCACTCACACATCATTGCCTTTGTCCCAAATTTAGTTGTTAAAGAAATTCTAACATAGGACCCAGATGGTAAGAGAGGTAAGTGGATTGTTGTTATCCTTGAATATGATTTAGAGATAAAACCCACTAAACTCATCAAAGGCCAAGTTCTAGCTAGATTAATGGCTGAATCCAATTTTGAAGTTCTTGATATTAATATGATTAATGCTTTAGATGACCAAGGAGGATTCTCAACTCCTATTGTGGGAGACCATTTTATGAATTCTCCTTGGTATGCTAATGTTGTTTATGTTTTTCTTAATTTAAATACACCTCCTGGTTTGACAAAAACAAAGGCAAGATTCCTAAAGTTAAAAGTTGTAAACTATTGCATTATAGATAAATGTCTTTATTGGAAAAGTGCAAGCGATATATTACTTAAATTTTTGCCTGAGTTTGATGCAGAGAAGGTTAAGCACGAGTTCCATGAAGGAGAGTGTGGAGGTCATTTATACTAGAAGATAACATCCAAAAAAAATTTAAGGGCTGGTTTCTATTGGCCTACTCTTTTTCCCGATATACACAAGATGATCATAGCCTGTCATAAATGTCAACTTTTTGAAGGAAAAATAAAAATTCTACCCCTACCTCTGCATCCAATCACTATTGAAGATCCTTTTCAACAGTGGGGACTTGACTTCATAGGATAAATCCATCCCCCATCTTCTGCCCAGCATAGATGGATTCTCACTGCCACAGGCTATTTCACTAAGTGGATTGAAGCCATACCTTGTAGATAGGCCAATGATTCAGTTATTATAAAATTCATGGAGACTAACATTATCTCCAGATTTGGTTGTCCTACCAAGATCATCACTGATAATTCAGTAGCATTTGGATCAAAGAAGATGATTGAGTTATGTCATAGATATAAAATAACATTGGGGCATTCCACGACCAATTATCCTCAGAGTAATGGACTTGTAGAATCCTCAAACAAGAGCTTAGTGAACATAATCAAGAAACTGTTGGAGGATAACAAGAAGTCTTGGCACAAAAAGCTTGTTCATGCACTTTGGGCTGACAGATTGACATTAAAAAAATCTATTGGCATGTCAGCTTTTCAGCTTGTATATGGTATTGATGCAATTTTTCCAAACATCCTTGGTGTAGTATTGATGAAGTTGATCCAAGAGTTGCAAACTAAAGAAAATGACATGATAAGAAGAATAAATCAAACCATTCATCTTCAGCAAACTAGAGAGGAAGTTTATAACAAAGCATTGCAGAAACAGGACAGCATTAAAAAGCTTTTTGACAGAAGAACAAAGGCCAACAATTTCAAAATTAGGGACAAAGTTTTAATGTGGGACTCAAGGAGGGAAGACAAGGGCAAGCATGGAAAATTTTACAACTTATGGCTTGGCCCTTACACTACTCATTTAGCTGCTGGTAACAATGCATCTTTCTTGCAGGAATTGAATGGAGCAGAATTGTTTGGGGGTCTTTTCAATGGCAATATACTTAAACATTACTTCTCCTATTCAATCCCATGCTCCGAAAGCCTTTTTATATTTTTTCTCATTATAAATATCCCATCCACCATTGCATTCAAAGTTATAAAAAATCAAAAATAAAAAAAAAACAAAAAAAGGAAAGAAAAGAGGGAAGATTGTGAAAACAAGAAAGGTATAGCCCCATACCAAAAAATAGAAACAAATTTTGAAAGTGTGCAAGCTCAAATGCCACTCCTGAAGAACACACTTCTAGTTAGTCAAAAAAATTAATCTTGACTAATTAGCTTTAAATTTTCTACTGATAGGATAGTGAATTCAATTTTCCAAACTGTTTAATCTTGGCTTATCAGTAGATAGTTTAGGATAGAAATCTGGCTCTAAATTAGCTCAAAATCTGAACCAGAGAACAAAGAAGAAGCAGCTCAAACAAGAGCCAAAAATGAGCTGTAGAAAGAAGGAAGGAAATGCTTTGAAATTTCTAATCTCAAACCTTCCATTTTGTTTTAAATTTTGTGCAAAAAAATGTCTATGTGTAGCTTGTTTTTATGCCATAGACTAGCATCAAGTTAAACTATTAAATACTGACTTGTATGCTTTTAAATTTCTGTTGTAGAAATTAGAGAAATAAAAATCTGTTAGACTGTTTAATCCTAAAAGATTAGTATATTAGGTAGAGAATCATATGGGCTCAACTGTTTAATCTGAGTCCATGAAGAAATAAGGAGTAGAAATATTTTATATTTCCCGCTTTCAAAAGAATAAAATGTTGAGAAAGATTTTTCCAATCCAAGTGCACCCTAAAGAAGAAAAATTGTTAGATCAATAGGATTGGGTAGGTAGAAAGCTTGTTGATAAAAAATCCATTGTTTTTATGGATGTTAATATGTTTTCAAAAGAAGATAATTCAAGCAAAGGAAAGCAACCCAATGGATGAGGCACAGACCAACCTCCCAGATAATGCAAGTTTGAAGTTCTTGATGCCTTCAAGAAGGCACCATCCCGAAGTGGAGCCACTGTTAGCCACCTATAAAAAATTTTATAGCAAAAGGTGGCTAAAAATTTTTAGAGCCTTCAAGGAACAAGTTTTATTACTAAAAAGTGTTAGCTCTTGAAGAGTCTTGAAGGCCGCAGGCCTCTGTCCAAGTCTTCACTATTGTTCTTATTTTATACTCAGAAATTCTGCTGATTTCATAAGAATAAACTACTGCAAAGGCCATTTTTTCCCTCCTCCCACTTAAAAAACTAACCTTCATTTTGCTCCACTTTTTCTCCATAAAACTCCTCTATTTTCATGATTCTTCTTCTTCCATTCATGAAAATCATTTTCCATAGTTTAAAACTCATTTTTAAACTATACCAAAACCCCCAAATCCATTGAAAACTCTCAAAAAATTCATAAAAACAAGTTTTTATTACTAAGGACTTAAGTCCCCTTGGGCTAAGTCCTAAACCACTTCCCCCACATGCCCACGCCTTACAGACCAGGCGCTAAATCCGTCACAGCGTTTATCACATCGCAAAAGTCCAAGTGTGCAAGTATTTTTTCGATGTCTAAAAATTTCCGATGTGATTAAGCCCATGTACATATCCCCCGCCGCTTTTCATTCCATATAGCCTACGCCCAGGACCAAAAGTTTAAGTCCTGAGGCACCAATCGCATCGCAAAATTCTAATGGGTAGATTGGAAATCCTAAGCCCGAAGCTCTGATTGCGATTGGACCTTTATTGTATACGCCTCGGGCCTATTATCATTCCATATAGACCAAGGCCCCGCAGTCGAGCGTCTAACCATGTTATATATATTTTTTCCGTCCCGACCCACCAAAACTTTGTTTTATATTAAAAATTTTGGTTTTTTCATGCATTATAAAGGGTTTCTGCTGGTTCGCTTTAAGAGAAATCCCCGCCATTGATCGTAAGCCAATCAAATGGCCCACGCAACATCGCATCGCAAGTTTCATTTGGTGCATTTGTTCCCCCTTCCGATTAACTACCCTCGACCGATCCTCAGCCGTTGATCTTCTCCCCGCTTTCCTTGGATCTGACGGCCCTCATTTGCTCCGATTGTTAACTTTCCCCCACCTTGGAACCCCTCCGATTCACTCTCCGTCGTCGATCTGATCTGCAGATCGATGGTCAGTGCTTAATCACATCGACCTCCTGATCGCGCAATCGCATCGGCGATTTTCGTTACACCCTCTCTTTTTCCCCCTCTGATTGCGATCCTCCGATTGGATCTAGACCTTCCACGTGTCCAGATCGGATGGCCCAGATCCTTCCTCATGGTTTCATTTCCCTCTTCCTTCCACCAAAGGGTTTTCAACGCGAATCTCCACCATTGATCTCGTCTGGTGAATTTCATCCAACTGCCACACTCCTCCCCTCACCCTCTACAACAATAAAACCCAAAAGAACAAGATTTTATAATATTTTTTGTGTATTTTTGTAGATGATTAGTGGTTTATCCATTATAATTAAAGAAAGGCCGAAGGCTGGGAAAGACGTTTCTCGTGCTTTTGAATCATCAAAGGAGACCATTCACGGGTTTTGCTTTCCACGTTTCGTCAATGATTCATGGGCATTGATGCCTTAAGAGCCCTACGCGGTTTTCATATCAACAAGACATTGTGATTTTAAATCACAATTAAAGGAGTATCAGTGTCGAAGACATAACACAACAAAACAAAAGGATTGAAGATAATTTGCGGATTATGGCTAAGAATGATTATCAAAAGCCTAATCCCCAGAATTAAAACATATTTAAAGAAAATCGTAAGTGTTATCAGATAGACAGACCTCCACCACCTCAAACAGAGGCAAATTGATTCCTCTCAGCTACCACAGTGCCACCTGTAGCCACCAGCATCCAAACAGAGGCCGAAGTTATTGATCAAACGAATATATTTGCCTCAGCACAGACAGAGAGTTACTTCTACAAGGAACTTAATGCAAAAATATCTGCAGAGTTACTCCAACATGACATAGAGCCTAAAAAGTCAAACAAAATCTCCCATCGAGCTTAAATATTAAATGTAAAACATTA